>JAOTOM010002693.1:0-114433 GCA_034440615.1 Ashinkailepas kermadecensis
AAGTTGGATTGAGTATAGCATGAAGAGAGTGAACTAACAATCTACGACGACGACGCACGAACGAATCGGAACAAGTTCGCCGCTATTCGTCATTGTTTCTTTAATTTTATTGCATAGTTCACGTGGACGAACATCGCTACACTGCGATTGATTTTTAATTGCCCTTCCATTCATTGACCTGATGACTATCCTTGTTCTTGTTGCAGTCTATTGAGTCATGCCGACTGGCCACAGTGCTCTAGACTGCAACTTCCTAATCCCTACATCATTTTCCATTATGTCAACTGATTTCTTCATGCCCCATCCTGTGCAATAATAGCCACCAGCTTCGTTGATGTATTTGTAGGTAAATATAATATAATGATATAATATATCCAGCTGTATTAACATGTATGCACGTCAGTTCCAATGGTGACCGCACGTGCAAACCAAATACTGTTCTGGGTACAGCTAGGGAGCATTTCAATTTGCATCCAACCCTGCAGAAAATCAACAGAAACAGAAAATCAGAAAAAAACCTATAGGAGATTCAGAAAAAAATTTAAGATTTCAGAAAGAACTTAAGAATTTCAGGAAGAACTTAAGACACCTTTTTGCTTTGACAGTGCCTGATCTATTCAGCTCACATCAGAAGAGGTGAATTAGAGCATTAGTGAGTAATCGCTGGGTGAATAGATTGGTGAAAAGAGCATCTTTTATCAAGAATAATGTGACAATTGGGAGGGGAAGGATAAGTAGGACATAACGGTTGGCCAGCGTTTTTCAAAGAAACGGCTGGGAGGAATACTTCTACCCAGCCAACATGCTAAAGCTGCCCTGACGCGGATTATTAGACAGCTACATGTCAGACTCAGATTATTAGATAGCTTCACGCCAGACTCAAATTATTAGATCTCTGCACATCAGATTCAGATTATTAGATAGGCTGCACCTCAGGTAGCCAATGTCAACTTATTACAAGTGCAAGCGTTATCAGCTAATACTAGTTGCTAGACATTTTCAGTATCGGTATCATGTGAAGAAGATCTGTACGCGATATTAATCCAAGATACTGGACCATATTTTATTTACGGACAATTCATTACGAGCACATATGCGCTTTGGGGAGCTAGCGAGCCGTATATATTAATGCCATCAATATGTGTGCTTGTGTGTGCCTGTGTATGTCTGGTGATAGTGATAGTGATAGTGATAGCGATAGTGATAGTGATAGTGATAGTGATAGTGATGGTGATAGTGACGGTAGCGGTAGCAGTAGCGGTGGTGCGGTGTGGTGTGGTGTGGTGTGGTGGTGTGGTGTGTGCGACGGTGGTGGTGTGGTATGTTTGTGTGTGTATGTATGTGTGTGTGTGTGTGCTGGGATGTGGTGATGTGCTGTGACTAGCTGACCCACTCCGGCACACCGTTCACGCATGCAGCTGCGAGTCCACTTACCGTCAGACGACACGGAAAAGTTTGTCAACCTTGGCAGAAGCGCGCCTAGCCAAAGTCGTCACAGCCCGGTGATTATCCATTTGGCCATTTCTGGCGCGCGTCGTGCCAAGTACCAGAACAGGAGAACTGGGTGGGAACTGCGGAGCGGCATGTTCTGCCGAAAATGGCCATCGCGGCTAGATGGTGGAGTATTGCAGATATTGCAACTTTAACGGCAACGTCAAGAGCGGCGACACCAACTCTCCCTCTCTCCTTCTCTTCCCTCTCTCCTTCTCTCCCCCTCCTCCCTCCTTCTCTCCTCTTTAGTTCGAATTATCTCCTCCTTCTGTCGTGTGTCGTGTGACTCAAGTGAAGGTAGTACCACTATTAAATGATCGCAAGCAACCCAATCTACGGTACAGTCGGTCACGGAAACATACTTCAGTATACTCTTAACATGGCTGGTCACTAGGAACGCAGGCTGTGCCGCTTTACAGCAATTATTGGTAGGCTGTGCCGCTTTACAGCAATTATTGGTAGAGACTGTGCCGCTTTACAGCAATTATTGGCAGACTGCGCCGCTTGACAGTTATTCGATGTGTGACAGTCTACCAGGTTCACCACAGGTCAGTCCCAGCCATAAGAATTCGCTTGTTCTGTCGTCACGTGGCCATTTGCCCCTGCAGGCACAAAGTGAGAAACACGGGTCTACGCTGTACCCGCCTTGCATACCTCAGTAGGTCAAACAACATTGGTAGTTCAGTGAGCAGGCTCCCACTGGACTCCTGTCGACGAGCACCGATTGATCGTTATGGATTTCGGACTACGGCAACACGGAATGAGCCGGAAATGTTGGAAGGAGCTCGTTCGCAAAGGACGTAGGAGAGGGATGCTCAACTAATAATTCTCATGACCTAAAATAATGAAAGAAGTTCCAATTGTTACACTTTCTTTTATAACTTTAGGTTGAATTTTTGCTGGGCGGGGGGGTATGGACCAGGATCCAATTACTACAGAGCTTGTTGCGGGAGCCCCGGCCGCACCATCTGATCCATGAATTGCGTTTCTACGGTATAAATTTGGCAGAAGGTTTCGCGTGCTGTCAATGCAACGACACAGCCACCCCCAAAGCTCGTGCTCGACCTGATCGGGCCAGTTGCCAACTGACCTCCCAGCCGGGTGCTAGACGCCAGCGCGTGGAGCGACTCGAACCCTATGTTGCCAGGACAGGGGAGACCAGTGCAGGCCAGCGCTCAAACCAACTGAGGTACCGGGGCGGCAAATCCTGAAGCGGCACTGCTTGCTTCAGTTATATTGATTAACAAATCAATTAATTACTTGATTAAATTGCACCTGTTTCATTGAGAATCCCAAGTTGTTGGGCGTACGTCAAATGTTGTATGATGTATTATTATTCATTGCATGTGTTTTGCGCTGTATTCCACCAGACATATTCAAATTTCTTTGCGAATCAAATATTTCTTAAAGCGGATACCATCCAACTATTTTATCATAAGAATGTTTAGTTTATATTGCTCCAGCACGAATGTAACCGGCCCAAGCGTCATTCTTCGAATGAAACCACCTTTAATTAATTCAACACTGAGCAGGATTTTACACCATAGATATATGTTGAATTACAATATGGGGAGCATAAATAACGCCCATGGGTCCAGTGATACACACTTCCCAGGACTATGTCATTCAATAATTTTCTGCCCATAAGATGTTGATTGGGTGAAGTCCAGTGCGACCGGCATTGCGAAAATTTATGTTGTGCTAAAGTGCTAAGAAATGAACACTTCGCACGAGACTGAAAGTCCAGTTCAAAGTATGTTTTAGAACAAGACAGCAATATTCGGTCTCCATCCCAAGCTTAATACGATATTTTTCATACTGTCGGTTGCTGAACCGCAGTGGATGGACTACATAAGCAACCTAACACCACTACACTGCTTAAGCTCTTTATTACAAAAGTCACCAAACATGCAAATAGCATGCAGGTCTGAATGCTGCATCGCGAAATGGAAGTAAAGCGTAACGTGATTAAAGTGACCTAATGGAGGATTCCGAACGCGAGTGCAGAGTAACATTTTTTCACACTTTCATTCTGCATCTTAGAATAGGCCACGTAATACACAACCATATTTTAACGGTAAGTGAAAGGCAATATTGTGCACTTCACCTGAATTATCCAACCAATTTATCTGACAAATGACGGTTCACCCGATGCATGCCATTTGTTGGCAATACTGTCTTTGAGCTGACTATAATTATAGGGCCTCGGGCCGACCTGCTGAGTGAAACATTCGAAGATGCAGCGAATTGGCTTGTCATCCGAATGGTTAGTTGCAGCGTGCTGTAAAAGCATCATACCACCAGCAGTACTCAAAATCCAGCAAGGTCCTATGTGGTTTAAAATATATTAAGCCATGAGGGATGTAATTATTATATCTAAGCCTACTGCTCGTGGTTGAAGCAAAATGTTGCACTTACGGCTGGATTAATAATTGTATCCCATGCGGACTTTCACCTGAATTTTATGTGTTTTCTAGTTTAACCGCCAGTGCAGCGGTGGGGAATGAATGGCAAATAGACTGCCTCTACATGCCATTGCACTTATAGCATGCCCACAGAGTCGGGAACGGCCGCCTGGTGCCTGTGACCTTGCCTGGTCAGTTGTCAACGGGCCATCCCAGCCGGAGGCGTGAGGAGCAAACGCGTAAAGCGACTCGACCAGTTTTGCTCATACGGAGAGACCTTTTCGGGCCAGGGAGCTAACCAGGCGGGGATGAGTGTGTCTATGAAAGCTACTTTGGTAATATACGTCGCTTACCACACAAAGTAATTGCAACCAGTCAGATAATCTTATGTGAGCTACAGTAAACCAGTGAATGGCGCAGTAGCATTTTCTTCCACTTTTGAGATTATGCGATAGCAGAACGGCACCACTCGAGGCATCAGCCAGAGCCCTGGATCTGGTATTTTCGAAAATGGCCGCTGCGATCGCCAGGTGACAGTTGCGCGATGGCTCCATATCCAGATCTGCTCCCAAAATGTTACACTACCTCGTTGCGAAAATTGGTGATTTCGTTTTAGAAATACACCATAGGCTTGAATATCCTAGCTAAGCTACCCCACTACAAAGTTCGCTTTCGGTAAGGTGCATTGTGTGGATTTGAAGGGCTTAAGTAGGCCACTTTAGGTCACCAGGTAAATGAAGTATACCACGAGCGACAATAAACATGCACGCAAGTCACCCGTTGAATGCATGTGGGTTAAGGAAGTTCATACCGCGAGTGGTGTACTTGAATTATCCACTTCATAATAAACACAAAATTGGAATAATAGGCCCAGCTGACTTGGATGAACTTTAACCCTGGATGAATAAAATTATAATATCATGTTTTGTTTTGTTCATCCATAGAACTGAACGGAAGGTCTTCAGCACGCAAGCCAAAGTGCATATCTGCTTTTGGGTGTGGGATAAATTGTGGGATAAAATCATGTCATGCTAGAAAGTACGATTATTCCTGGGTTACGTATATTTGCATAACCATGGTATAACAGTATGTGCTAATCGCACGGTTAGTGTTAATTATACGGTTATGCAACCTTCATGTTACACATTGCCTGAGTGCAATGAACTGCAAAGCCAGTCAATTTGCTCTTCGCTCCCCACCACTGCACTGGCGGTTGAACCTGAATAAAAAGAAACTTCGCGTGAAAGTTGGCATAGAATGAAAGTATTAAGATATTCGTGATTTGATACATTTTATTGAAGCTACTCTCCTACGGCTCTTGGCTTAAATAAAATATTCCACTCACTCGTAGTTTAATACATATTATGTTACGCCCGAAAGTACGGTCAATATTCCGTCCCGTGCTTTTGCAAAGCCGTGGCTTAACAGCATGTCCTAATCAAGGTCTATCGAGTCAGGTTGGTCAGCCCGGGCCAGGGGGGGGGGGGTGCGCTCCAGCACTTTAGTCCAATAAAAATGGAGACGCTTGAGCCGACCAATCATCGTTTGACGACCTCCGTCGATCGTGATAATGGTAAACAAACAAATTTTGTCTTTAGTGCGGCGAAACCGGTGACATCCACACAAATATGAAATGTTTTCCCCTGTTAGCGGTGACATTGTGATCAAGTAGTATTAATGATCAAGACTAAAGTAGCAAGAATGCCTTTGTAGAAAATTAGCACGAAAAATGGAACAATACATGAATAATAGCTTCCACAAGTTTTGCCCTACGGCCTTTACTATTGCCACGATCGGCGGAGGTCGTCAAACGCTGATTGGTCGGCTCAAGTTTATATAATTGATGGTTGGCTCAAGCGTCTCCCTTTTTGGGAAGCGGAGCGTTCTACCTGGTGTTCTATAGCCTTGGCCCGGGCCCTATAATTATAGTCAGCTCAAAGACAATATTGCCAACAAATAGCATGTATCGGACAGACTATCATCTGTCTGATACATTGGTTGGCTAATTCAGTTGAAATGCACAAATTGACATTCACAAACCATCAAAATATAATTGCGTGCTACGTGGCCTATTTTAGAATGCATAATAAGATGGTGGAAATCGTTATTCTGCACTCTCGTTCGACCTCCTCCATTAGGTCGTGTTAATTATATTAAGTTTTTAATTACAAGTTGCGATATGCCATTTATTCCTGCATGCTATTTGTATGTTTCATGACTTTTGTAATTTAGAGACTAAGTAATGCAATGTTAGGTCGCTTATGTAGTCCATCAAGTGAGCTAAGCAACGGATAGTGTGATAAATATTTTACTAAGCTTGTGCTGGAGATCGAATATTGCCATCCCGTTCTAAAACATATTGTACACTCGACCTCCGGCTTAGTGCAAGGTGTTCTTATTTAGAACTCAACATCAAATTCCTTTCCGAGCACCGCTTAGTGGTATATAAAGCTGGCATGAACTGCTTGAATTTCTATTGGAAGGGAACAATTTCGGGACGAAAAATTGGTGGGCATTATTAATCAAATTGTTCCCAAGGAGAAGACCCCAAAGACCTCCCCTTTCTTTCGCCACATCCTTTGGAACCGAACTCCTTCGAAACTTTCTAGCTCATTCTGTATTGCCGAAGTCCGAAATCCATGGCGATCAATTGTTGCTTGTCGACAGGAGTCCAGTGCTAGCTTGCTCACTGAACTGCAACGTTGTTTCACCGACTGAGGAATGCAAGGCGGGAACAGCGTATACCCGTGTTTCTCACTTCATGGCTGCAGGGCAAATGGTCACGTGACGACCGCACCGAAGAATTCCTATGGCTGGGACACTGGCCCGTGGTGAATCTGGTAAACTGTTCCGTAACACATAATTGTGAAGCGGTGTTGTCTACCAATAATTGCTGTGAAGTGGCACAGCCTACGCTCCCAGAGACCAGCCATAGTACGGGTATACTGGAGCATATTTCCGCGACCGACTTACAACGCTAATGCTGCACACTTAACATATCTTTAACACTGCAGGACAGACGTTAGGCCTGACAAGACCGGCTACACTTGCACTTGCACTTGCAGAGTGAAGGCTTCCTGGGAGTTGATTGTTGGTGCGCGCGCTCCATTCCAGTATGCTGTTTGGACCAGGGTAAATCCATGAAGATCTATGTTGAACTATTTGCAAGGACTTACATTGTTTGGTACTCTTCCATAGTGTGTTGCCTGCAGTCTTGTAGAGCCATATATATATTGGCGTGCTGACGATTGCGATATCCGCGTCATGGTGCTAGCCAGACCAGTGCTTTCTTGACCTTCAATTACCAAACATTGCCCTGCGGCCGACTAATCTCACGTCCGCACTGATGTACTGCTGTGTCTCTACAGCAGCGACCTTCGAACTTTCCCTGCCCGCCACCAAATTCCATTCCCGTAAAGATATGACGTAAAGTGCATCAGCATCAGCTATTTTTTTGCGATCATTAATCATTTGTCCGATAGCTTCGATGCTTATCGTTTCGTACCCGTTTGGCTCTAGCGTTTGTGCAGGTCTACAGAGGACCTAAACGAACACTCTAAAAACCTGAACATGTGCTACAGCCGATAGACTGAAGATCACTGGTCCAGAGCGGACTGTTGTGCCTGCGTTTTGCTCGGAATGTGCTTAGACAAGGCTCTCCAGATGCAAGTCTGCAGATCACAAACGACCCCAACATTGTGCGGACACCAGGTAGCGACGTGGCCGTGGTCCTCAGCGGCTTGGTCGTGGTCCTCAGCGGCTTGGTCGTGGTCCTCAGCGGCTTGGTCGTGGTCCTCAGCGGCTTGGTCGTGGTCCTCAGCGACATGGCCGTGGTCCTCAGCGGCTTGGTCGTCAAGTCATGGAGAATAAGCGGTTGAGTAGAGCCACAGGAGCTCAAACGGGTTAAACCTATGTAGGGAAGATACCATAAGAAGAGATAAAAGAGACTGAAATATCCGAATAAATGCTGTATTCTGAGACCAACGGAAACTATGTAACCCATGGTGTTACCGTATCCAATTTCTTAGTCATCACATGCCTGAAGGCCGGTTCCGAATCCACCGTCAGGTACACCTGTTACAAGCATCAAACCCACCCCATTCACTCCAATACATACTCCTACTGTACAACTTATAATCCAAAAATAAGATCAGTTGACTCACTCAATTTTTCAACCTTGTTCTACATAAATGCTTGACCCTACTGCATTATCATGACCTGTCTTATCAGCATCACATATCCGAAGGAAGGTACTGAATTTCCTGCTATGTACACCTGCTACTAGCATAATCCCTCATCTATAAGCATGATTTAAGACACCCATTAGCATCATTCCCACACCATCCACCTTCATATACCCATGGTTTGTGGTGGTTCGCGATCTCATATGGCATACCTAATCAAGAACAACTGTGGTCTATTTCACAAGTTAATCACCAACGAAGCATCACAAAATTGACTGGGAATGCTTTCATGATGATAGCCTTGATAGTCATGATGGCCTTCAATTGTTAGGGATGCTCACTCACATAGTTCACACATTCTAAAAGCGATTTCAAAGTATTATGGAGCATATTATTCCCATATTGCACAAGTACAAGGCATTAGTGCGAAAGCATTTAAGAGAGGAATACACTAGAGCCAATAAAATCCACTTACCCCTCGCCCACCCAGGTGGAGGGTGGGTGATGGCATCCGAACCTCAGTTGGCTCCTACACTTTAGGCGTCAAACCGAAGATATCGCTTTGCAATGTCCAATAGCTGAAGGTGCATCTTTTGTGCCTATTTTGATGCAAAGAACAAATCCGGGTCATGTCAGACCACTCAGATATGATGTTATTCGTGAGGTCATGTTAGGCAAATGTGTGCTTAAGCGGCGATGATATCGCACACACATCAGCATTTGTGAACTACAGCTTAGCATTCTGTATAAATGGATGCTTGATTGCTTAATTATGGCTAGGAGTGTTTGTTGCATTTCCTACTTGAGGTAAGGTCACACAATGTCGTTGACCAATGTTGAAATTTTAGGCTCTATGCAAGTACCTTCTGTTTGCTAAAATAACCTCCTTGAAGTATGCGTACTTTTATTTTATGCTGACGAGTACCCATCACAGAGCCTGGTCATGTAAGGTCGCTGACCCTCTCCGATATCAAGCAGTTTGTCGCCTTTGAATGGTACGGATGGGAATTAGTGTGACTCTCTGGCAATCAGAAACAGAGCAGGCTAGAGAAACCAGAAAAACAGCGTGTTGTTTGCTACAAGATATCATGAATGACACCAAGCCTACTCATGTGGGTAACCTCAGGGCTGGGTTCAAAAGCCAGATGTTCTGAAAATCGAGAAATATTGTTCATTTTTTCGCAACATTAATTATCCTATTGGCTCTAAATTCTTCTTAGGCGGGGGTTAAGAACTAAAAGAACGTAAGCACTCTTGAATATGTGACATGTCCTTCCCCACTGGCGTCATGTTGAACATTGTGCAGCTCAGCTTGCTCTAAGATACCTATGTTTTCATGTCGTACAGCTGCTGTGTTACTGCTCTTCTAGCTTGGTGACCAAAAGTTAAATGAAGATTTGGTCGGAACTTTAGTGCAGAATGGCAGGGAGGATGGTTTTTGGAGACATCTAAAGTTTTCAAAGGGTATGTTCTGCACTGCTCAGTAGATACCGTTTCAATTTTACATAGCTAATGAAGCGTCCTTCTGCAGTTTTTCTGGTAATGTTTGCTCAGATGGTATCACGAGAAGACCTATGATGTAACAACAGGAAACTATGTCAGCTATTTTCATCGAAATGACGAATTGTATTTCTTTATTATCTCGTAGCTATCCAAGCTGATTGAATTTCAGTGACTTAATGCAATCAGAACATGGATTAGGATGCTGTAGGATGTTCATTCACCTTTCCAAGGCCATTTGCTATTATTTCCCGAAGCGATCTCATATTACTGTTTTTTTTTGGGGGGGGGGGTGCGAATATTATAAGTTATTGCTTTGAATTCGAATTCAGTTTTGTCTGTTCCCTAGGCCGCTTAAACAATTCATAATTTCACAAATTGAGGAATTATTTCACATTTTTTTACCGGCGAGATCATTAGCTTGAAGTGCCTAAGCATCGAAATGTGACCAATTACGTTGCTAGTGTCGTCGGGCACTGATGAACAGTCCAAGCATCAATCGGAGACCTAGCCGGAAATCACGCGCTTGTTTTTTTGCCAGCACTGTTTGGAAATGCTGGGATCGAAGCCATAAGCAAAATGCAAAATTGAAATTGGCAAAATGAGGTGCACTGGTGTTAAACAAATATAGACAGCTTTGCGTTACGATATCCTGGGTGTCTTTGATTATATGCTCAATAAAACATGATTGCACTCACTCATGGGCATCTACTTTAAATGTATAAATAAAGTTGCATGCAGGCTTGTCGAAACTGGTAACGAAAACGTCCACGTGACAGCCACGTAACCTGGCTCCCTTTCGATCCACTGCAGGTGCTCAACTATTACCGTACTGGCAAGCTCCACTACCCCACCGATGTATGCGGTCCGCTGTTCGAAGAAGAGCTGGAGTTCTGGACTCTCGACTCGAACCAGGTGGAGCCATGCTGCTGGATGACATACACCCAGGTGAGTGTTACGGCGACCAGCGGCCGGCTTGTAGTGATGACGTAACACGCTACCCTGAACGACTGCACAACACGAGGTGTGACGCGGCCGTCTCTGGGCATCACAGCCGTCCACCGAGCCAATGGTTCCGACAATAAACGGCTGGTGGTGATGACGTAGCACGCTACTCTGAACGACTACACAACACGAGGTGTGACGCGGCCGTCTCTGGGTACCACAGCCGTCCACCCAGCCAATGGTTCCGACAACAAACGGCTGGTGGTGATGACGTAACACGCTACCCTGAACGACTACACAACACGAGGTGTGACGCGGCTGCCTCTGGGTACCACAACCATCCAGCGAGCAGTGGGTGCCAAAGGTGCCGACAACAAACGGCTGGTAGTGATTTGGCCTGGCCGGAAATGACAGCTGTTCCGCAGCTTTATGTTCAGCACTGTGTGCTGTGTTGTCACGAAACAGCAGACGTTAAGCTGGTAGGCTGTGACAAGGAAATATATACTCGCTGAAAAGTAGACTGGGAGTGCATGCTCATACGCTATGACGATTCTGCTAGGTGGTGACATATCACAAACAAATTCAAATGAGGACGAAGCCGATCGGTTACCACTAGATTTTGCGCACGAATTTTCTAGCTTCGTCTTAAGAGAGGAATAGGGGGTTTACTCTACATCGGAAGCCCTGAAGCATTGGTCTGTGTCCAGTGATTAGCGTGGCCGAATAGTCAAATGACCTAGCCTGCCCTTGGGTGGGAGAGATGCCAGAGTGGCGAGTACAGACCCACACATCTCCGAGACTGTTATCGCTGGTCACACACCACCAGGAGGGTTCCGATCAACAGTCAAATACTCGCAATAATCAGCAATCCTCCACGTTCGGCAAGCTGAGGTGCAAAGTTGGTTTCAGAAACGTAATTTAAACGAACAATTAATTATTTCAGAAGCAGGAGAGATACATCTCTTCCATTCTGGAGGGTTCCAGGATTGCTGGGGAATCGTCAAAAATGTCCTTAAGCTGTCTAATTGTATGTGCCCGAATGTAGCTAGACTTTCGCTAAGGTAACTGTGCTTAGTATCTTGCATGCGAAATAGTATGCTGCTACTGTAGTGTTGTATGTATGAACAAACAATTACCAATTAACATCAAAAGCTCATGCCAATTGCTCTTCAGTTGAAAGCAGGCTTGGTCTTGAGGCTGGCCCACGGAAAAGCTGGCCAAACGTTTGTTGACTTTTGTCTCTGAAACGTTCCTCTCCTTCTCGCTTTCGGTTTTTTTTCAGGCGCGATGCATCAATCCTTGCACGCCGAATCTTCTGTGTGGCAAATTAAATCAAAGTTGATCGGTGACAAAATTATGGCACCGCGCAGTCAACTTATTGACGTTGATACCCCAGTTCCTTTGTGTTCATGTGCAAGCTTTGGTCCCAAGACTCATGATATGCGTTTCCATTTTCAACATTCTAAGTGTTTGTATTATTTAGCCATCGCAGACGATACAGGGAAAAATTTAGCAACCCAACATATTACATCACGTAGTCCAGCTTTCCTTCCACTCCTTTTCCTCCACTGCTTCTCACTTAGCTGCTGGAATGCTGGACAACATTTGCTCCCCGTTCTGGCACAACGGGGGCTGGGTCCTTAAAACTAATTGGTATTTAGTCTCAGCTTGGAAAGCCAGAATAGATAACTGATGGTGAGGTCGGATGGTGCCGTTTGAACCAGGAGAGCAGGGCGATTGTGTCTAAACTCTGATAGCACACCAAGCTATTGCTTCAAATTATCCTGTTAACCTGCAGCTTTCCGGTCGCTCAGTGCATCCACAGTCGATGTGACTCAGACTACCTCCGCTTAGCGTGAGCTCAATTCCCAGTAAGCGACGAAGAAAACATTGTGAGGATTTTCCATGGCAGGAATAAAGCTCTATATAACATTTCCTCCAGTAGTGGATCCTTCTATTTTCCCTTGACAGAAGGTTATTGAGAAGGCATGTGCTGATTTGTGGCTTTTCTTCCCCAAGGCTGAATTAGGCCCTACCAACCATTGGCTGTTGTCTTGATTCTGACTTGTACTGCTTTTGTGATTTGTGTAAGGGATCGAGAGCATTGTGAAGCTAACCATGAAAAGATATTCTTGAGGACACTTAAGAGTAAATTCAAGACTCGCAGGACTTTCTCTGTAAGATCTTCTGACACAACCGTTTGAAATAGCAAACTGTGCTATGCGAGCATGAAAAAAAAGAATAAATGTTTCACAAGAGGGGGTTCATCATTCTGGTGCGGCTGTGATTCCCACCCACCGATTGTTATGAGGAGATGATTGTCATCAGTTGTTGGCTGGGTGGCAACGCGTCCCCAACATTATCAGTGGCGATGGCGCCCAATGATACTCAGGGCAATACTGACTCGTCTCTCCTTACGAAGTGTTTGAAAATACCGAAATGCACCGAAATACTGTCTTACGAATATACCGAATATACCGAAATACCGAAATACTTACGAAGTGTTTGAAAATACCGAAATGCACCGAAATACTGTCAAGGAAATACTGAAGAGGAACAAAAGCCTGCCAAGTCTCCATCCAGGGTATGTGACAGGATTAGGCGTAAATAGACCAAATAAGACAACACGGTAGGCTCAGTAGAACTCATGTTCCACAGGTTTCCTCAGGCATTTGTACATCGCTATCAGACGATTGTCGCTAGATTTTCACCAGTGCGCCCTGCAGGAAAAAAAAACTCGCCAACTCTGTCATAGCGCCGTTCTAACCATCCATAGGATTTGACAGAGCTGGCGATTAGCTGGTGCGACACGTCCAACAGTTATTAGACTGTCACACATATGTCTTTAGAACCAGGAGAAACTACAAGAACATGGTTGTCAGCACTCGCACAGTCCTGCTACCCGTTTATGGAAAGCGCAAACACAATTAATGCAAGATTTCACCGTGGGGCAGGGGGTTTATTAAATATTTTTGAATGGGAAGCCGCGATCATTAGTGGTTGCAGGACCACCGTACTAGCCAACCAGACTCAGCTCCCCTCCAATAATGCTGAAGAAGCAGAGAAAGATCACTGACTGTTGGCACGCCAGAGGAGGCCGTAATGTGAGGATGCTACCAACTCTGGAAAATATCGTGTGACAGGCAGGAAATAATTTCCCAGGGTATGTGACAGACTGACAACTTTGTGCTGCTCTAAATACTGTTATACTTGATCCAACAGATTCCTTCTGTGGGATGCTAAATAACCCGTTATCCTGTTTATATTCTGGTGTGGCACGGCTTTCAGTATGACTAAGCCCACTAAACATTGCATAGCTGAATCTGACCATATGCAGGGTACAGGCGCGGACAAGTCAGCACATTTGCACTCTCTCCTTTTAGCTTACAGTATTTAAAGTTTCACATTCACGCACTAATCACGTCGGGCCGGTGTTCAGTGATCATGGGTTGCTGTTCTGTGGCATCTGCTGCATTTGGCGGAACGTCACATGTTCGGCCGGCCAGAGAGCTCCGCAGCCAGCCGCAGCCACCTTAGCCACCACTGCCAGGACATCCCACCACCGGGATACACTGTCACTCGGAAACACAGGAAACCGTATCACTAACAATGCCACCCAAAAATCTGCCCACCCGCAGTCGACGCCATCACTCTCCTGTCCCTCCCACAAGCCCAAAAATCTGCCCACCCGCAGTCGACGCCATCACTCTCCTGTCCCTCCCACAAGCCCGAGTGGTACGCGCTCCAGTTAATGCCAAATATGTCGAAGAGTATGGCACCTGGCATTCAGGGAATATTCGATTTGAGATGGATCACCAAAATATTTTTTTTCCAATGCTAAATCATGATGGTGAAATTATCACGGGGTACAGCGTTGTGAGCATGCATGATTTTGCAGATTTTCAAATGTGTTTTAGTCATGCAGTCATAGTCATAAAGTGTTCGGACTGTATGCGAGCCACAGGGGACCATCAGGGTTAAACCTGCAAAGGCAAGATATCATAAGCCTGGACAAAAAGATACTCAGCAACCCAACCAATACCACATCTTAAATCGCAAAGAAACTATCGACCAACACCTACCTTGGCCTATTCACTCGATCCATCGATACATTAATAAATTATCTCGACTTAGAAATGGCTTAAGATAGAGCTGGAGATTGTATTAAGCTTTCGTGCATTTCATGTTCACAGTACCTAATGGTAGCTTTACCTCAGCTCCTAAGAATAACACAAATGGTAACAAACAAGCTATTAGTTAATTACCACACTGCAAGCATCACAAGTGGCACTGCTATGAGAACTTGTTCACATAATGACTAAGATTTTCAGCACTTAGCAGTGACACTGGAAACTGAGGACATGTGAACAGAACGAATCACTCTCACTCACAATGAAAATCCTTCTATGATTGGAAGGAAGCCAACGTTTGTCGATGCTTCATTTTCGCGCATATGCACCCATGCGACGCGTCCCGCCCGAGACTGCTGCCGCCGCCTGGGTCACAGGCTGCACCGTTGGCTCGACTGCCTGCGTATGAGCGGGGTGGTAGAGATGCGGTACATTATCCCTCACTGCTACGATATCCGACTGGCTGATGGAAATCGTGACCGGTGGCTTCGTGATTAATTCGCTCGTCCAGCGGATCAGATCCGCGTAGTGTAAGGCTTCGGAATTGATTTCGGGGAAAACGGTACGACCTGATGTTTTCTGTTACCTCCCGGCGACATTTAGCTATTCTGGCCACAGCCCGCTCGCGTGTCGTTATGTCAGTGCCGCAAATCATCGCCAGAAGCAGAGCTTCCGAGTGAGCCCTGCATCCATTGGGCTGGATAGCGGGGGAATGATTCACGGCACAGTGATGACAGTTCTCTTAGGAGTTGCATGCTGGGTTTTCACATGTTTTCCCCTTCTGTGCATCAGGAATGTACTTTAATGTGGCCACACGGACACATCATGATTCGATATGAAATGCACTGCAATTTCAGTTTTTCGTCGGGGTGGACGTGGAATGTTACAGATGCAACATTTATTTATTTATTATTTATTTATTTATTTCACGATACATGCCCTCCACGTATAGTGGCTGTTATGGACACATGCGAGCAGCAAGCGTCGGCCACTTCGCCATATTCAGGACATCGATCTTCCTCACCGCTATGTCACTTTGAATGTAGCCATTCTGAAATCCAATAGCAAGATTGTGCAAATCGGTTCATCCTAGCTTAGCTCCTCACGCATGCTTTCACTCAGTTCCTGCACATGTTCAGACACGGCCTCCAACGATGAAATCGTTTTCTTGTCTAGATCACTCGCTAGCTTTTCTCCAATTGTATCAATTAATTATTTCAGGATTGTTCGGACAACATTCAGTTTGGTAGGAAAAAATGGCTCGTAAACATAGCTGATATCAGTGGCATTGGCATGTGAACCAATGAAACACCTTAACTTCAAAAGGTTTAAATAATTGACACACACCACCGGATTTTCCGCTATTGCAGTTTCATCCGCACAGATAGCCACTATATTTGTTCGGAATTCGGCGACCACGGACTGCAGTTCCTTAAACATGTCACACATCTATTCCGCCGGTGCTCAGTGTGCTAGATATTCCCCACTTGGCTCAGCTACTACAGCGATATGCTCTTCTCATTGCATTGTTTTGCTCGTGGACGGGCCTGCTTTCACCCGATGCAAAGCAAGTGGAATGGCCAAGACGAATGTGAGACGTGAAGAGGCGACGAGGAGAAAAACTGCAACGTTTGACTTTGAATCATCGGCATCATAGTTTGACGGGCATAAGCATACATCGTACGTCAAAATATGTGGATATCGTGACGTACGATCTATTAACACGCGCACTGGACGGGGGGGGGGGGCAAATCCGCCCACCCCTCCGGTTTCTCGTACATAACTGCGGATTTTACCGGTCGATATACGCGATTTTCTGCATACCTGCTTAGAAATGACCGGCGCGTCGTTTAAAGCAAGGAAAATGGACATCGGCCGAATATTTTTTTTTTTTTTAAAGTTAGGGGCCGCTTAAGTAATAAAAATTCCCAGCGCCAGACCACAAAAATCGGCGCTGATACGCTTCCCATTTATTCGCAAAAGGGAAGTGTTCTTGGCAACACTAGCGACTTGTTTGATGTATATTGATATGCTATATAGTTTCAAGGCCATGTTAGGTCACCGAGGTCAAGTCAGGTCAAGTTCATGACAGGTTAATGGAACCAAACTTGATCAACTGGAATGTTGTCATAAATGCACTACTGTTTGTCATTTGTACCGTTTGTCATTGCGTTTCCATACTTTATTCATGTACTTCACTCCTTTCTTCGCGAAGCCGATTGCGCCAAGCTGGCCGACGAAGCAGTCGGGCGGGCGGCCCGGTTCCGGTAACTGGAACAGGTAACTGACTTAATAAAGTGCTGCTATATAGGTGACCTGAGGTCAAATGTCGGGTCTAGCATCTGTATTGCATCATTAGTAATGCCCAAAACATCATTGATACCCATTTTGGAGCATTTAAACACAATCACAGCGATCCATAACAATGACAAGCCAAGCCACGCAAAACAAGACAATTTTGACAAATGTGACCTCATTTGACCTTGAAGATATTGACCTAAGGTCATGAAATGTGCACACAATAGAGATCACTACAGTACCCATCCACCCTGCGAATTTAGTTCCTCCAGCTTCAATAGGAGCCGAGATCTTAGGGGGGGGGGGGGCGAAATCAGCCCCGCCTTCCAGTGAGAGTAATTATCAGAGGCCTTCCAGGGCGCGTGTTAAGCGTACGATGTATGCTTGCGCCCGACAACATATAATACAGATAGTTAAAAGTCAAACGTTGCGGTTTTTCTCCTCGTCGCCTCTTCACGTCTCACACTTCGTCTTGCCCATTCAACTTCTTTTTGTGATCGACTACGTACGTCGTGCTACCCGGGACTATCTTACCGATGTCCATTTGAAAGCCGTTTATTATGGCAGCTGCTGCACCATTAGACATGTTAGATTTATATCCTGCCAATGCCATATCCCTGAGGCTATCTGGGTTTCCATCAGTGGGAGGTTCTGGTTTTCCAGACGATTCGTCGGCGATGTATCTCCAACTTCCGATCCGGGTGACAGCTCCGGCAATGCGGGTAGAAGAAGATTTGTGTATTTGCTGACTGTATTTGGAGGCAGCTGATTCTTATTTAAATTTACTAATTAGATGTAGGGCAGTATGGCGGTAAATGTATCATTTGGTCATCCGATTCCTCGCTTACCGCCTGAAAAGAGGCTGCCGGGGGCCTCTTGACGTTCGCATTAATGTGCTCCTTCCCGCTCCTTCCTGTCCTGAGGTATTCGTTTCTGATCGGTGACAGTGTCGTCGACTGATCTGTGGTGCATTTGACGGGTCGTTCATCGATCAATGAGATAATATATTCCTTCGTCTGGACCTCCGTCGGCTCTCGGGCATGTGCACAATGGTGGGTTGCTGAGCTGTCACCTGGCCTCATAACACAGGTGAGAAAACCAGTCGGTTCCAGGTCGACTCAGTCATTATTTGTCCGCCTTTCAAATCGCTTTTCCGAAGTTTCATGAACCGTGTGTGACATACTTCGAGTAGCTGGGTGAAACGGACCTCTGTGACGATCGATATACCCTCCGTCTTCCAGAGCTGCATAACACGCCGGGAGGCTATTTCCGTAGCTTCTTTCAGGGAAATTTTGTTTTTCGGTCCGCTGCTTCTACGAAAACCTCGTTTTCCGCGAACAATTTATCGCATCTTGGCGTGTGGGCAACATATCACCTTTTATTTTCGCAGGCTGCTCGAGCAAAAAATGCTGGGCCGCATCTCATATTGTGCAAATACCACGTTTATATTTCGCACACATCTTCCATTTATCGGACCACTTCGCACCAGTTCAGCACGCAGTCAAGCGCAGCAACTGAGACGGTCACGCACTAGTCATAAAAGTCATAAAGTCATAAAGAGTTTAGACTTAATAAGAGCCACAAAGGCCCATCCAGTTAAGTCTGTAAATGGAAGATACCATAAGCCCGGTAAAAAGACCCACCCCAACTATCACCACATCCTAAAGAAACCATACACAAACATCCCACACACATATCAATGCCTATCTACCCTAGCTATCCATCCCTCTTCCCCTGATCCCCCTCAACACATGTGGATTGAATGCCCTACCAACAACTTTCAAACCGCATCCATGCCCGCTTAAAGGGGTCTGTGCCGTGCACACCCACCTAGCACAAATCTCACCCCATCCATCACAAATTAGAACTCGAAAACAAGATTTTCCTGTCTAAAAAATTTGTCCACCCTACTTTTAAATACATTCACTGAGGAACTCCCCACAACATCAGCAGGCAGCCTATTCCACTGATCAACAACCCTTTTCTGAAGACCTGTTGTCGCTTAACTGTCCTACACCTCAACTTGTCTAACCTGAATTGATGACCCCTATGTGATACTCTAAACTGAATAGCGTCATTCAAATTGACCTGATATAGTCCTTTAACAATTTTGTACATTTCAATCATGTCCCCCTTAATCTCTTGTACTTGAGTGAATATATATATATAATGCCACAAGCCTTTCTCCATATTCTAAGTTACCTATTCCACTGATGAGTCTAGTTGCTTTGCGCTGCGCTCTTTCTAACATATCTATATCTTTTTATAGGTAGGGGCTCCATGCATGTACAGAATATTCCAAGTGGGGTCGCACATATGCTAAGTACAGTTTTTTTTTCATGACTTCCTTGCTCTTATATATCACACTTCTATTAATGAGTCCCAGCATTCTGAGTGCCCTGTTCCTAGCTGAGATACGTTGTTTTTCTGCTTTAAGGTCTTTTGAAACCAACACAACCAAGTCTCTTTCCTCTTCAACAACATCCAGTTCCCTCCCTCTCATTGTATATCTGAAAGTCTCAACTCCAGACCCCAGATGCATAACCTTACACTTATCATAGTTGAAAGACATCTGGCATAGATCAGCCCACTTTTTAGGTCCTCCAAGTCTAGTTGAATATTACTAGAGTGATCACTACTGTTTGCCACTCCTACCAGCTTGATGTCATCAGCGAATTGTACCACTCTATTCCTCAGCCCTACCTCAATGTTATTCACAAGGATGATAAAGAGAAGTGACCCTAGAATAGAGCCCTATGGTACTCCACTCAGAACATCCTTCCAATCAGATCTACATCCATTTAACACTACCCTTTGTTTCCTTCCCCTTATCATGCTTCAATCCAACCTATAACTTTTCCAACAATCCGATGTTGCTGTAGTTGATGAATTAGCATCCAAGGTGGAACTTTATCAAAAGCTTTGCTAAAGTCCAAGTACACAACATCCATCCTGCTTTGATTGTCTACTTCTTTAGTAACATACTCCATGAACTCCAATATGCTAGTTAAACAAGACCTTCGAGATCGAAATCCATATTGAGTATCCTTAAAAGGTTGTGCCTATCAAGATGAATCTGAACATTCTGTTTAACCAGATTCTCTAGGACCTTGCGAACTATTGAAGTCAAACTGACTGGCCTGTAGTTTCCTACACCCTTCATACTTCCCTTTTTGAAAATTGGTACTACGTTTGCATTTCTCCAATCTTCAGGTACTTCAGAATATTCCATAGACCGCCTGAAAATTATACCTAGGGGAACTGCTAAAGCTTTAGCACACTCTACTAAGATCCTAGCATATATATCATCTGGTCCAGAAGCTTTATTAGGTTTTATATTCTGCAACCGCTTTTCTACAGCTTTTGTAGTTATTGTAAGATCCTCCAGCCTATCACCTGTCGTGGCATAAGCTTCAATTGTTTCTATGATTATCTTTAGTAAAGACTGATGAGAATTGCTTGCTTAGGCATTCCACAATATCACAATCATCAACCACTATTTCCCCATCTACCTCCAGTGGTCCTACACTACACTTTTTAGCCCTACATTTGTAGAAGCTAAAGAATCTCTTAGCATTACCTACTGAACATTATCGAGCTAATTTGATTTCAGCCAGTCTTTTAGATGCCCTAACACACCTAACTTTATTTCTAGCTATTTTATATGATTTCAGATTTACCTCAGAGTTAGCATCTTTTAGTTTATTGAATGCCTGTTTCTTTGACTCCAGTAAATGCTTTACTTCCCTGGTCAGCCATGAAGGGTGCTTAACCCTGGTTAATCAAATTTGCCTATTGGGAACGAACCTATCCTGACCTTAAAATAGTGTATCTTTTATCATTCTCCACATTTCATAAGCATCTAAGCCCTTCAATAAGTCTTTCCAATGAATTTTATTCCGGAAGATCCTGAACTCATTGCAATTCCCTTTAGCAAAATTTGGAATCAATGTTTTATTGGTTCCTACACTTCCAACATACAATGATAAGCGTGTAATGTTGTGATCACTATTACCAAAGGTCTCTCCTATGCTCACATTTTGTACACAATTTTCCTCATTAGTAAGCACAACATCTAATATTTCGTTTTCCCTTGTAGGTTCATGTGCCATTTGAAGAAGAAATTTTCCTCCAAACAAGCCATGAAGCTTCTTCCTGATTTGCTTAGACCTATAGTTTTCCTTCCCAATCCTGTTACGTTGAAGTCCCCCAACAAAACAGTTCTCTCCTGCACTCTCCTACTTATCTCTTCCTGCATCAACCTGTCCATGTTTTCATTCTGGTCTGGAGGTCTATAAAATGCCCCAATCCTAAATTTTGTTCCATTCTTCAGAACAATATCTAACCACAAGGATTCTACTCCTTCACTATGGACACTATCCTTTATGGAATGATATTTACTTACTTGCCTGACATACAAGAGCATACCTCCTCCTATCCTTCGCTTCCTTTGATAAGCATGCATGTTGTAGCCTGTCAATTCAAATTCTTGCAAGTTGTCTAAAAAATGCTTTCATTAACCCATGCCTCTGTTATGCATACCAAATCTAGCTTTCAGACAACATATATGCATGCAGTTCCCCAATTGTGTTCCTAACACTTCTATCATTGACATAAAAACATGATAAACTATTCCTTCCCTTGTTTGCAATACTTCTCTCTTTATCAGCTACATCCCCCTATGACCTGCCTAGTTTCCCTGTTTCCTACTGAGAGCCTCCTCATACCTATTGCTGAGCAATTCCACTCCTCTGTTGCTCAGATGCAACCCATCGAATGCAAACATTCCAGTCCTCCCCAAAAAATCACCCCACAAGTCCAAGAACCTCACCCCACGCTCATTGCAAATCTTGGCCACCCTGGTATTCAGCCCAATGGCCCTCGAATATCATTCTACACTTGCTTTTACCATAGGGAGGATGGATGTTACCACTCCTCTCTTCCTACTTCCTGTTAACCTACCTATCAAAGCCCTATGCTATTTTATTGTTTCCTCTGTTTTAGCTCTTCCTATATCATTTAAATCAACCTGCACAAACACTATCGTATTCTCTTCACTCCATTCATTACTCCTTCTAACCTATCCTCAACATACTTTACCTGGGCCCCTGGGAAGCAAACACGAGACCGTTTGCTGGGGTTCCTACTACAAAATGTGCGATCCATATACTTAACTCTCGAGTCCCCTATAACTCAAACCTACCTACCTACCTACCTACCTACCTACCTACCTACCTACCCACCTACCTACCTACCCACCTACCCACCTACCCACCTACCCACCTACCCACCTACCCACCTACCCACCTACCCACCCACCCACCCACCCACCCACCCACCCACCCACCCACCCACCCACCCACCCACCCACCCACCCACCCACCCACCCACACCCACCCACCCACCCACCCACCCACCCACCCACCCACCCACCCACCCACCCACCCACCCACCCACCCACCCACCCACCCACCCACCCACCCACCCACCCACCCACCCACCCACCCACCCACCCACCCACCCACCCACCCACCCACCCACCCACCCACCCACCCACCCACCCACCCACCCACCCACCCACCCACCCACCCACCCACCCACCCACCCACCCACCCACCCACCCACCCACCCACCCACCCACCCACCCACCCACCCACCCACCCACCCACCCACCCACCCACCCACCCACCCACCCACCCACCCACCCACCCACCCACCCACCCACCCACCCACCCACCCACCCACCCACCCACCCACCCACCCACCCACCACCCACCCACCCACCCACCCACCCACCCACCCACCCACCCACCCACCCACCCACCCACCCACCCACCCACCCACCCACCCACCCACCCACCCACCCACCCACCCACCCACCCACCCACCCACCCACCCACCCACCCACCCACCCACCCACCCACCCACCCACCCACCCACCCACCCACCCACCCACCCACCCACCCACCCACCCACCCACCCACCCACCCACCCACCCACCCACCCACCCACCCACCCACCCACCCACCCACCCACCCACCCACCCACCCACCCACCCACCCACCCACCCACCCACCCACCCACCCACCCACCCACCCACCCACCCACCCACCCACCCACCCACCCACCCACCCACCCACCCACCCACCCACCCACCCACCCACCCACCCACCACCCACCCACCCACCCACCCACCCACCCACCCACCACCCACCCACCCACCCACCCACCCACCCACCCACCCACCCACCCACCCACCCACCCACCCACCCACCCACCCACCCACCCACCCACCCACCCACCCACCCACCCACCCACCCACCCACCCACCCACCCACCCACCCACCCACCCACCCACCTACCCACCCACCACCCACTCTCTCTCTCTCTCTCATTCCTACCTTCATCCCTAGCAACATTACTCTAACTCTCTTGCAGTACCTCAAACCTATTATTAATTTCAATGCCTGTGTCAATTTTCCTTAAAGCTAGTCTGGCACTAAGGAATAACCATATTATCCTATCATTAAGATGGGCCGTTGAAGGTTCATTTTACCAACTACCGACACGAACCGACTCAGTTGTGCATACCTTGGGGCATCTCTGATCTGGTGCCGTGAAGGGGACGACTGGTGGGATGGAAGCAGTTGTGGGGGCGGGGGGGATATCGGACACCATGCCTCGGAGTATCTCTGTGGTCTGGTGTCGTGCAGGGGACGACCGGCGGTAGAGAAGCAACTATTGGGAAGGGGACATCAAACATCTTGCACCAGACGCCGGGGTGAAGCTAAGCACGACTAAATAACCTGTCTTAACACTCTCGCACGTCCGGCGGTCCGCGCCAACTTCGCATGTCCGGGGAGGGCAGATGTCTGCCCCCTAGGATCTCAAGAACTATGCTAGGTAACGACAAACTGAAAACGGCGTTGGATAGCTGGTGAGAAGCTCTATCGAAAGTATTTCGGTCATTTTCTCGCTCAGGTCAATATTTAGGTAACTGGGTCATCATATGTCAAATTCGACCAGATCGGGTGGGACCTCAGATATTGGCGCATATCTCAGGACCTGTAACAGACAGAAGCAAACTGCAAATGCTATTCGACAGCCCTTGAAATGTCCTATCGACATACGCTGTGTAATTTAAGGTCAGGTCAACAGATGGGTCACCGAAACTATGACCTCAGGTCAAGGTCATGGGGTAGGCTAGGGAGGTCATGCAATATATCAATCGACACGTCTTGGCGATACAAGCACAATGATGGTAATTTCAGCCTTCTAGCTCAATGCAGTGCGATATAATGCGCATAAATGTGCTAGTGATTCCAGGTGACCTCAGCTGACCTTGGTGAGGTCACTGAGCAAAATGTCAGCGGTGACATTGAGAATAGCTTTGAGCTACACGCCATAACCGTTGGAGGTCATTCCGAGAGCAAATATGTAACCAGGAAACATTTGTATATTTTACCATAGGCCTATAATGGGAAGCCATGGCCGCGACCTGACCGCAGGTCAATGCTACAAAAAACCGTGATATACATATTATAGTCCTTGATAAGATCATGACGTGATATAAGTTTGAAATTAATCGCCCGATTATTGTGGGAGTGATGCCACTTAGAACTCCGAGGGATGTTGGATCACTTCGCATGACCTGGTGACCTGACTTGAGATGACCCAGGGTCAAAATTTCCGAGGACATGCGGAAAAGACCAATGAGCAGCCATGCGAGGTTTGGCCTTGCTAACCCGATTAGTATGGCGGAAAAGTTGGAAAAACCGCAGGGGGGGCAGATATCTCCCCCCGGACGTGCGCGGGTTAAAACCTGTCAGAATCTATCATATCTAAAACTGTGATTATCGGAAGACAAAAATCCATCAAAATTCCCCAGAGAACAGAGGACAGGCACCTTCAAATCGAAAACATTGAGAAAATAGCGTAACCTGACAATACTGTGCCCCGCGATAGTTTCGCTATTGTTTCGCTATCGGATTGTTAAGGTTGTTTTTCTACCCACCCTAATATCCGCGCCGCCACCTGCGACACCTTGCAATATGCGCAATAGCGGCGGTCGGCTGGGTGGCTTGTCTGTGCTGGCGGGGTGTCTGATGGCCCGTTCTCGTGTTCTCTGGCGATGACGCAGCGTCGACGGACACGTGACCAGAGGCGCGCCCAGCGGTGGGTCATGTGGGTCAGTCTGGCTGCAGACCACACGTCTGCATACCACCGCCGGGCTGACCTTCCGCTGCGTCCCATGAGCAGCCCTGCTGACTCAGCGGCCCTGTGAGTCACCCGGAGCTCCGTCAGCCGTGTTGACCACCTCTTCAACGGTTTTTCTTTCGAGGCCGCTGAGGCACCGAAATACACTGATATTGAGATCATGCTTACCTCCACCAGGAAAGTGGCGGATCCAGAGCGAGCCAAAGCCTCTGTCGAGCCTCCAATGACCGAAATCGCAGCCGGTCAACGTTCGCCGTCAGACCGGCAGCCGAGGCCACACTCCTGCCTCCCCGCGGGCACCCTTCTGGGTCGCCTCTGGGCCGACTGATGTGATCCTGCCCTGATCGAACTCGGGTCCAAAAGGTCACTGGACAATTAAGGACCGGCGGCTGGTGCGCCAAAAGCGGACTTCGATTCTGAACGTCAAATTCGCGTCCGTTTTCGGTGGAGAACGCCGTTCTCTAGTTTCCTGCTCTAATTGGCAGCCGGCTCGCGATGGCGTCCCAAGGTCACCCCGCAGCACTGGTCATGATGTCACCGGGCTCATTTTCTCTGAGCAGTCTGGCTGTTCTGTCCCCAGAACAGTATCTGGCTCTTCTGATGCTAGTGTCTGGAGGCACTAGTCACTGGTGTCACCGGAGGCACTGGTGACACCGGATCGTGTTCAGCTGCTGTTCTGACGCTGGTGTCTGGAGGTCAGGCACTGGTGACACCGGATCGTGTTCAGCTGCTGTTCTGACGCTGGTGTCTGGAGGTCAGGCACTGGTCACACCGGATTGTATTGTGCCGCTGTTCTGACACTGGTGTCTGACAGTGCCTGGAGGTCAGGTCTTGAAGTTACCGGGTCGTACCTTGCCGTTGGTATAGCCGTCATAGGACTGGGGCAATAAGAGAACGTGTGTACTGTGCGTGACAGTGAGTGGCAGCGCATGGCAGCAGATGTCTTCCGGCACCGCGTGTGCCGAGCAGCAACAGTTACAGCTGTGGAAACTTCATTCGTTAATGACAGTTCGCGGAGAATGCTCATTAAAAGACATATAAATCGCTCTCGTAACTTCTAATATGATGTTGGTTTTCGGAGGATAAAAACAAAAACAAATCCATAATATGACCTTTAAATATTTACTGTGCATTGCACGTGTTGAGCAAATATTCGGCATCGTGACGGATATGGGTCTGTTACTTCGGGAGCATGTGCATGTTAGCAACGTTTAAAACTGACATTGACGCGGATATGGTGCGATTTTTACAAATAAGACAACACCCTTCTTCATGGCGAATTCGTCATAGTGGATTTAACCTGGCATTTTCACATGCACACGCTAGAAGTCAGAAAGGCAGGCCACTTGACCACGACGGAAGGCGATTAACGGTGCCTCTTGTCGATGGTTTGGGGACACAAGATGTAGCGCACGGAAGAATAATAAAAATGTATTCTTTTGTCGAAGAATCAAGTGAAAAGATTGCCTCATCGAACACAAAAAGCAGTAGCCGGTACTTGTCAGCCAAACCCGGCCTCCGGAATCCCACTGATGGCTCTCAAGCCGGTACATCGGCCGACACTATGGAGACAGATAACCAGAGCCGGTACATCGGCCGACACTATGGAGACAGATAACCAGAGCCGGTACATCGCTCGACACCATGGAGACAGATAACCAGAGCCGGTACATCGGCCGACACTATGGAGACAGATAACCAGAGCCGGTACATCGGCCGACACTATGGAGACAGATAACCAGAGCCGGTACATCGGCCGACACTATGGATACAGATAACCAGAGCCGGTACATCGGCCGACACTATGGAGACAGATAACCAGAGCCGGTACATCGCTCGACACCATGGAGACAGATAACCAAAGCCGATACACCGTCCGACACTATGGAGAGAGATAACCAAGGCCGATCTATCGTCTGACACTATGGAGACAGACAACCGAGCCAGTACATCCCCATGCAAATTTGATGTTTATAGCCTTCATAGTTAAAACGTATGTATGGGAGTGTGGATTTCATCCTCTTCCAAGGCGAGTGATTTTCAGAGGCCTTCCATTGCCCGTGCTAAGGGGTGGTTGAACAAATCTGCTCGAGGCCAGACGTAAACTACCGATCTCTCCACACTTAGTACAGATCCGTCATCGAATTCGATTGACGGTGTCTGTCTGTGTGTGTGTGTGTGTGTGTGTGTGTGTGTGTGTGTGTGTGTGTGTGTGTATGCATGTGAGGGGTCGAATGCTTTCTGCTTCCAAACATACGGGTAAATAGCTTTACTTAATATTGGGGTTAAATTGGGACGACTTTGAACCGTAAACATGCTGGTCCACTACTTTCTTGACATGCTAAGTTACAATTTGCAAGTTCTTTGTTGTCCATCAAAGCAGCACATTCATGTGCGTTTGTGGAAACTCTCGCCGCCAAATCTAACAGACAGGTTTTGGTGACAGAGACGGGAGAAGACATGAACGGCCAAGTCGACAACCTTTGGCATGCGGTTGACGTTTCTCTATATTTTAGTGTTCTGGAAACCTCACTGGTGTTATGGCCGCATGTCCTTCATCTGGGTCCGCCAGGGGGTCCCACAGATTGAATACGTGTCGACACTCCAGACAGTCGATGACGTCATGACCAGGAATACTCAAGAAGTCTGTGTTTGTCGGTTATTTAGGGTGTTCGGCAAGCTGCACCATCGCGCTACGTAAATATTATTGACACTGGACTATGTTAGCATGTGCAGTGATTGTGCAGGACTTTGATTCTCACGAAAAGTCCATCGAGGGGGTGGGTCCATGGATCTCCGGGAAGCTTTGAAGCGAACGACGCAAAACTGTCATGGTCGATGGTCGTTGGGTGTCGTAGTAGTTTATGCAGGATGCCAGCTGGCTCTCAAGGTGGGTTATTCCGGCTCAAACTTGGCAAATTACTAAAATTTTAACTTCTCGATATTGTAACCTAACCTGAATAGGTTTGACCTAGTTTTATCACAACAACCCTTAGGGACTCTGGAACACTATGGCAAACGTGGACTCAATACTAGCAGAGGCACGATAGCAACACCTTATTAGCTTCTGTTATTGGTTGTGATTGTACATGGTAGGAGTGCTGACGATGGCTCGAATGTTTCTCACCAGCAAATGATTATGTCCACCTCACGTAGAATCCGATTCTGTGCACATATACAAAATATAAGAGCACCCTCCACCGCACGTGGTAGTGCGTAGCTGCCACGGCGGAGCGAAACACTTCTAGTCATACATTTTCGTTTGCGCAATGCGTAGGTGCAACAACGATCGGGTAAGGGTAAACATTGTGAACTCTAATGTACTGGCAATGCACGTTTTGCCTTTCACCGTTGAAAATGTGTCCAAAATGATGTTTCTATCCGCATTTGAAACACGCCATTACGCCTATCACACAACGTATAACATGTGGTGGTGGAGTGGTGACGTTTACACCACCATGTGACTTATGTGATTTTCGATTTCGGCTTACTGTTAAAGCCAATCTCGTCCCAAATATACATATTCTGGAGGTTAGCATTGCTATCATTCCTATGATCAGTGAAATCGGATTTTCCGCCATCCGTGTTGCATGCTTGGCAGACCGTGTTGTCGTTTATCATAATATTTAGGTAATACTTACGTATGTTTGATGATCGCATTAAATAAATAGATTGAGCAATCTCAGTCCACCAAATGGCCAAGGAAATGATCTGTTCAAACTGTTGTGCATCCGAGGTGTAAGCATGGGTGTCGCAACAGATGTTGGGTAGATGGAGGACCAGAGGGTTTTAAGGTTGATCCTTCATGCAGCGCCGTAGGCGTAATGTTGAATTTTACGAAGCTTCTGGGAACACGTGGCCTGTCCCCACAGCCACGACGCCCATGGGTGAAAGGTCAGGTTATCGATACCTCTAGTAGAATACGTCGCAAAAATCTACCGACAACCTCCTTTGTCTATGCATAGGATGCACATTAGATGCAGCTGCTATTGCCCTACTTCTTGGTAACATTGACGATTAATCCAACGAGCGTCGCGTGGAAAGAATGGAATGAAGATAATCTTCCGTTGGGTATACGTTCCGAGCGTGTCCACACACCGGCTCCTCTCGATTCCCCCACCCATACTAGTTACCACCGGGCACGCTGGTTACGCTCGCAAAAACATTACCGAAGTGACAGTGAGCTCGAAATGTTGGAATTTCGCCCAATTGCAGTCGATGGAACCAACAGCCCGACCTCCATGACCACAGTCAAATCTTGTAAGACGAGATCCTGTCATACGCTATAAAATCGCATGGGTTAAATGAGTGGGCCTGTCATCTCACAGTGAGAAATTGCACGCGTCTGTAAAACACCTGCCCCGAATGAAAGTTGGGATCAGCCATTGGCACATGGCAATCTGTTTTGTTGCCTTTCTTCTTTGTTCAATGATTGCTTGCTTATTCGTGATGGTCTAGTTCATATGTGGTACTGCAACCAATCGGGTTTCAGGTACGTTGCATTTGTTTGGGAACTAATTGGATAACCGACAGCTATCTCTATCCAGTACGGGTATGGGTTTGGATACGGATAAGGGTATGGATACGGATTGGAGTGGCTCATATTAGCGCGCGGATTTGAACGGATCCGAAAACTTCAACCAGTGTAATGCGCTGGCGACAACTCACGTGCGGCAATGATTGCCGAGAACAGCGAGACGACCAGGCAGAGCCGGGAGGCCACTAAACAACTTCATGGTGAGTGTTGACCCATTGTGCCGGCCACCTGTTATATACTCGCTGAGTTTGGCCGGCTATCCTCTTTGCGCCAATGGTGTGTGGCTCGTAGCGCGTTCCAGCTGGAAAATCCAACTGCCTACTGCGCATCACAACAAATCCGGATTAGATGGAGCCAGACGGGTCATCTTTTCCTCGCATATAATGGGTAAGACCTCGTTTTTGCAGATGCATCGTTAGTCGCCGTGTAAGGGACGTTGTGATTGCGCGTGCTGGCGAGGGTGGGTGACGTCTTCTGGGCGACGCCTACCACGGTCATCATGGGGAAACAGAAAGGGGGTGATTGCATTGACTCTTTTCGAACTTAAATCTTGTTATACTGTTCTTCTGGGTTTAGATGCTTGTCTTTTAAAGGTATGAATATTGGTGCGGTAGTTTGTGTCAGTGGTTTGTGTCAGTGGTTTGTGTCAGTGGTTTGTGTCAGTGGTTTGTGTCAGTGGTTTGTGTCAGTGGTTTGTGTCAGTGGTTTGTGTCAGTGGTTTGTGTCAGTGGTTTTGTGTCAGTGGTTTGTGTCAGTGGTTTGTGTCAGTGGTTTTGTGTCAGTGGTTTGTGTCAGTGGTTTGTGTCAGTGGTTTGTCATTGGTTTGTGTCAGTGGTTTGTGTCAGTTATGTGTCGGTGTTTGTGTCAGTGGTTTTGTGTCAGTGGTTTGTGTCAGTGGTTTTGTGTCAGTGGTTTGTGTCAGTGGTTTGTGTCAGTGGTTTGTGTCAGTGTGGTTTGTGTCAGTGGTTTGTGTCCTGGTTTGTGTCAGTGGTTTGTGTCTGTGGTTTGTGTCAGTGGTTTGTGTCAGTGGTTTGTGTCAGTGTGGTTTGTGTCAGTGGTTTGTGTCAGTGGTTTGTGTCAGTGGTTTGTGTCAGAGTGGTTTGTGTCAGTGGTTTGTGTCAGTGGTTTGTGTTAGTGGTTTGAACATGTGCCATGACTATGGATACCTATCGTGCAGGACACGCTCATCGGTCTGAGCAGTCCAGCTCATATGGTTGCGGCAGCATTGTTCGCCGCTGATTTTTCAATGGAAGACGTGCTCGTTGTACGCTCGCTGACGCTGTCTCCATGCACTGATGTATTTATTGGGCAATGCCGTTTTCGCATACCCGTTGTTCACTAGTATCTGTTTTAGGATACCCTGCTGGAGAGACGGCACACAGACCACCGCACAATGCGCCAAAATGGCCCAAGAAGTGACACTTACTCGGATTTCGAAGTTCCTGAATACTCGACAGTTTTACCATAGATCGTCTGCAAAATGTTCCCAGCGTTCGAAAACAGTGCTGTATTTTCGATATACCAGCACCCGTGCCCATAATTAACCCTTTGCCTGCCGAAGTGTGTAAATCGAGTAACTTTCTGGCCATCACCTGCCTGCCGCAAAACGAGTAACTCGGTGTAATTGCTTCCACTCGTGCCGTGGGCGGGACTGGGCGATTCGCCTTGTCAAGGACCAGTGATCGATGGGTTGGCGGCACCATTCATGGCGGGCCTGACTGGTGGGGTCAGAATTCCATCACACCATTCGGCAGGGGGTAATTAGGATCGTGTTTCGGCATGATTTTCATTGAAAATGACGGCTCTCTTCCATTCATGCTTGTGAAAGGTGCATCCAGCTTATCAAGACCTGTCATTTGATATAAAGCATGATATAAATAATCCGGCATATGCATCCATGTTGTTCACGTTGTGTACTTGTTTTCCGACTTACTTACATGTTGTTGCGTATGCGATGGTAGGTCTCAGTAAGAAAAGGCCAAAGCATCTCTACCTCAGAATAATGCCATAATGCATTTCAGCATCACTCTAAATTTATATATATATATATATATATATATATATATATATATATATATATATATTTATATATATATATATATATATATATATATATATATATATATATATATATATATATATATATATATATATATATGTATATACACGCTGGTGGCTTGGAATTGACATCACCTCGTCAACTTGGCAGTGGGCGGCTCGGCGATAGTGCACAATTTGTGGGCTAGAAAGTGAACTAAATGTATATTGAGTGTGGAATGCGATATGTCTATTATAATGTACATATATGTGTGTTGTCAGTCCAATTCGCGGAATCTGTCACTGATCATGCTGCCGCATACCTATGTTTCAAGGCATGGCAAGGTTAGGCATATATTCTGAACAGAACACCGTAATTCCTTTCTGAGAAACGCATAACGGAGCGTCAAACACAAATATATTTGCCTCGCATCTGCCTACTCACGGAAAGTAATCATTAACGGCATACGATTCGCTGAAGTGATGGCAGTCTTTGAAATGAAATGAAACACGGGTGCGTATGGGTAACTACACAATGTGTTGTCGCCGCTCACTGTCGCTGGTATGCTTCCTAAACTTAGGAAAGCACGACTCGCAAAGTGCTGACACGCACCCCGATACTGCACATGTTGTTTTCACGCGCTCTTTGCACATATTGCACAATCTCGTCGGATATCTGGTCTTTCCATAGTTCTGTGAGGTTGAGTAAATGGGGCTGAATAGGTAATGTAGATAGACATTGATGAGTGTGTGGGATGTTGGTGGATGTATTCTTGGGAATTATGGATGTGGTGTTGGTTGGGGTGAGGAGTGTCGTTTGGCCAGGGTTATGGTATATTCCCTTTATGAACATCAAATAGGACTTCTGCTAGTAGGTGTGCATTGTGTAGGTTCCTTTAGGGTGGTCCCTATGCTATTGTTGGAACTTGAACCTTTATGTTTTAGATCATGCTGATAAATTGATTATTATACTAGCAGTGGGTGTACCTAGCAGTGGGTTCAGCACCGACCTTCGGGTATGTGATGGTACTGACGAGATTGGCTGTGGTAACACAATGGGGCATGATTGGAGGAGTTTGGAATTGTTGAGTGTGTTATGCAATATCAGATGAATGGTGCTAGACAGATAGTGATCGTCCAGCCACATCTCGATCGCTGCTTCGGTCACTTCCCTGTGACTGGCAAGCTGTTGGAAGTGGTCGACGTTGTCTACCTTGTGGATGACGTGCACATTGGAAGGTGCTGACTGCATTATCCACTGAAGTGTCTTTTTTGTCCACCTCATTGACTTGCGCATGTGCGCGTAATATACTAGATTCTGGTCCAGCTGGTCAACACCGTTCATACCTCGGTTGTATGCTGCCACGCACACAAGTTTCACACGGACCTTGCCTCGACGGGATGTCTTAGCAGCGGTGCTGGCGTCATGTTCGGTAGGGATGAGGGTCACCGTTTTCTTGTCCCTCCCTGACACCACAGCGCACTTACCATCAGTCACAGAGTAAACCTCCCCGTGTTCGAGCGACTGGGGTGACTGAATTAGTTTTCTGATCGCCTTCTCAGATAGTTATTGATTATTATAACATTTGGTGCCGGCTGCAAGGCACCTGGCACAATATATCCTCAGCGAAAACATTCACGGCTAGAACAAGCATTGAACAACAGTGCATAAATGACAATGCAACAATGACAATGCATAAACCATGCAAAACCTTCAAATTCCACGCCCCCATGGTTTTCGCTGCGGTGTACAGTTTTGTAAATGACGTCGTTGGGAAGGTACTGAAGCTAGCTCTAATCATGCAGGCTGTAATCACTGAAAACAAGTTTGTAGGAGGAAAATGCATTTGAAAAAGTAATTCCTCCCATTTGATACGGGGGCATGTGTGTTGTTTTGTATGCTTGTGAGGGCGAATTTGCCTCTTCAATGTTGGCTTGCCCCATGGGCAATGAACCCCATGCCCATGCTTCTAAAAATTATTGGGGGGATCAGTGGCGTATCTAGAATTTGCATCTGGGATGGGGGCAAACGTATTTGGAGGCGGCCCACTTACCTCCATTAGAAAAGTCCTCGGATTTCGACCACCATTGTTTTCCAAAGGGGACGTTTTTAAACAAAATAAATAGTGACCAACTGAATTGTTCTGTGGAGGGGACTCATCTATCACCATCGTTTCTGAGTCGTCGGATTGCATCCCTAACATTCCACCCTGTTCGAAGGTTTTCTTTTGGTATGCCTTGATAAGTCACCTCACACTGCTGAACTTACACCTATGCAAATCACCTTAAAATGTAAATTTCCCAATTTCAGGCATTCCAGTTCCAAGCGCCCGGTCACCAAGACGCGTGCACGAACGGTGGTTCGTGCAGTGCACACCCATCTTGCGCATTCGGGGCAATCGCCACACTTCGTGCGATGGTACGGTTTTTCTAGGCCTCCTACGTTTGGATAATTGCTGCCAAATGCTAGACTTGCGCCATATTTGACGCGATGGAATGCTTCGTATGAGCGTTTGCTGCGAAAATGATATTAATCAAATTCGATCGTTAGTTCTCTACTTCCAACATTTCCTGGTGATTAAGAAATGTGGATACCTGCTGAGCCTTGATGCACCTCATATCTTTGGTCAAATATTATCCCAGATTGACTACCGAACCGAGGCCCTGTCTCGGTGTTCTTTTGTTGGACCTGTTGAGTCTTTCTTCGTCTTCGGATGTGTCTTAGGGCTGCAATTCATGTATAATAGGTGTCCAACACATTTTCTAAACCCCTGCTCGTTTTAGGGTATGTTGCTTTTTGTGCACCGATAATTTGTTTTAGGTACCTGGACGTTTTCGAAGATCCAGATTTGTAAATTTAGTGCCCCCCGGTCTATTTGTTTTTCTTGGTACCATGTTGTTTTTTGCGGCCCCAGCCTCATTTTCAGGCCCTTATGCGGTCGCATGGCCCCTGTGTGCTTTGAGAGCTTCCGGTGTATATTTTTAGATCTCTCGATGTGCATATATGGCTGCAGCGCATGTTTTAAGGCTCTGTCGCTTTTTGCGAGACTGTGTGTTTTGGAGGGACAGGTGCATTTTCGGCTCCCGTTGGGATCCCGCTGTGCTTAATTGGCGCCTCTGGCGTACATTTATGGGGCCCCGGTACGATTTTTTTGGCTTCGATGCGATTTTTAGGGGTCCCGGTGCGACTTTTCGCGCCAAGGCACTTGATGCCGGGGACCCAACTCCAGTTGTCTGGGCTCGATGTGATTTTTGTGGATCTTTGCGGGATTTTTTAAAAGTCAGGATCCCGGCCTGATTTTTCGGGCCCCTGCTGCCATGTTTGGGTATCCCGCCTCGATTTTTCGAGCTCCGGTACGATTTATTTTCTGGGCCGTACGCGATTTGTGAAGGTATCTGGCGCTATGTTCGGTGCTTCAGAGCCATTTTTTCTGACTCTGACATTTATTTTTCGTAATCCCTCCTTATTTTGGAAGGCACCAGCTTGATTTTTTTTTGCTGGTACCGTTGCGATTTTTGTGGTCACACTGTGCTTATATGGGACCCTAGACGCCAATTTTGGGGAGCCCCGACGTGAATTCTTTATGCCCAGACCAAAATTTTGGGATCACCGACGGAAATTGTGGGTCCCGAGCGCGATATTTGGGGGACCGGTTGGAGTTTGCGGGGCGCGTTGTACTGAGCTCTGTCCCCAATGCGATTTTGGCGCTTCCTGTTGCACATTTTCGGGCCTCAGAGCGAGTTTTCTGGGGACCGCTGGTTTTATTTGGAGACCCCTACGCGAATTCTGGTGAACCGACGCAAATTTTGGTGGCCACAGCGCAATTTTTAGGGGCCCCGGCATGATTCTTTGGAGCTTGCCCTTCTCAGAGGGGAGAGGTATTTGCCCCTTTGATATGCCACTGCGGCTACTGAAGGAGCTTTTTTGCCGATGGCACCTTTCGGAGTAGAAAAGCCATTCGGATAATTATTTTCCGGACTTGTTCTGAATTTTCCGATGCTGGGGTCGATTCGATCGAGTCTCGTGATCTTTTTGAAGATCGAGTTCTATTTTTTAAAGGCACTTGTGGGATATTTCTAGGCCCCGGTACGATTCTTCGGTACCCTGGTGCAATGTTTTTTGGTGCCCTGACACGTTTTTTCCGGGCATAGCTGGTTTTTGGGGGACTTTCACCCGATTTTTGATGCCGCAGAGTGACATTCGGGTTAAGAATTCAGTTTTTTTTTGGGGGAGGAGGGGCAGCTGGAACTTTTGTGGCCCGGAGCGACAATTTGTGGCTCCAGTGTGATCTTCAAGGGCTGCGACGCGACTTTTTTTTAAATTCAAGTGTGAGCTTTTGGGCTCCGACGTCATTTGCTTGGATCCCATACGCGAGTTTTAGCGGCATCGACACTTCTTGGAGGTCCAACTCGTTTTGGGGACTTTTGGCGTTATGGTTGGAGCCCCAGGGTGATTATCCATGTCCGGATTGTTTTTCGTTTCCCAGTCTCCATTTGCTATGGTCCCGATGAGACTCTTGGGGCTCGGTACGACCTGTCGTGTCCCTAACCTGATTTTCAGGTCCCGGGCATGACTTTTTGATACCCCCGGGGTTCAGCGTGATTTTCAGGGGCTCCAGCTCTTTTGAGGCCCAAATCGTGATTTTCAAGTACCCCGGCTCGACTTTGTTTTGGCGATCCCAGTGTGATTTTCATGAGCCCAGACGCGAACTTTTGAGACACCGAACGTAATATTACGGCATGGAAGTGGCGACTTCCTCCGCTGCCCCCCCCTCACCCCCAGGTGGCGACGCCCCTGGTTACAACAGGTAGCTCGCTGGATTCCCTCTGCGTGCTTACATTCTCAATGAATAGTAGTGCTGGACCTCGGGCGTGGGCGGGTGGAAATTGGTTGGATGCAAAGAGGATGCAAATGGATGACCGTTGTTCTACTCATATATACTTTAAAAAAAAAAAAAAAATTGCAGGATTTGCTGAACTAAAATTGTGAAATCCGGAGTATGGATGGGTTCGAGTATTCATCTTCCAATGGTTTAGTGACCTGACTACACGGCAGGCTTAGTGCATACCCAGGTGCTCGCACTTTTCTAACACGTTCACAGGTCAAAACATAAATAGCGAATACTACGAAGGATGTGACATTTGCATATATAAAAGCGCAGCCAAGGGCCGTTGGTTGGTTATTGGTATTACGACACGTCGACCGTTGAGTCATGTAGCGTCGCCAATCTCTCACGCCGATTGGTCGAGGGCGAAGAGTAGCGACAGGTGAGACTCGAACCCACAACCTTTCGATTGTGATACGAGCATCTTACCCCTAGACCACTCGTCCCCAGCCAGGGGGCCGTCATCCCCTTAGCAACCAAAAAGACATGAGATGAAACAAGAAATTTGGAGATTCTCACCGCGCAAAACCAAAAATGTTCCACGGTTCAAGCGCGACAAAAGCGTTTTCAATGTCATGTCATTTTTTTAAGTCAGCCCCCACTTTAGAGGATCCTGGCTGCGCCACTGAGCATATGTACCATTACATTCCAACATATATTGTGGAATTACGGGGAATAGACAAACTCGTAATGGTTACCGGTCCGTGGGTGAGAAAAACGAATGTTCTAAAGGCATTGAAAGACGAGCCGATATCTGTCCCCCTAACTGTCCTCCGCATTGCGTAATCTTCTTGTACTCACAAAGGTATAATGCGCGAATACCGCTGTACCACATAGGTACAGCGGTACGATACAGAACTACAGAGAGCATTGTCCAATTGGTGTGTTGGGTCGATATATAGGCCTGGACATGCTTGAGGCCTCAAAATGCTCAGAATATTTCGAACGTTGATGTGAGCTATATGTCATAACTAAGAGTATATTCAGATACGTTGGAATGGTAATGGCCGGCACACCAGTTCCGACATATATTGTGGTGAGCCTTGAAAATGTTTCGACTGGCGTCATGAGAAGATTCACGACCCAAACCCAGCCTTTTTCAAGGCTCACAATATCCGTTTGAGTAGTCGCAGTGATACGGCTTACGGGTTATTACTATTTCAACATATTACAATGCTGCCGTACATTCAGCACGTTTTCCGATAACTCTGTTCAGGAACTGTAGAAAGGTAGATGAGTCGAATGTATATGTCCCATCACTCAGCTATGGTATCTAGGAAATCGCAAAAAGTGACAGGGCCCGAAAACATGCGTTGTAGCCGTAACTATATACCGGGAACTCTAAACAAACACAAAAATATAAACAAACACCGGAAGCTCTCAAGGCGTACAGGGGCCATACGACCGCACAAGGGCCTGCAAACGAGCATGGGTTTCGAAAATGCGTTGGGCTTCGAACAAAAATGGATTGGAGCCCGAAGACACATCCGTAGATGAAGAAATACGAAACGGATCCAAAGAAATACACTCAGGCCAGGGCCTCGGTTCGGTGGCCAACCTGGAAACATGTTTAATCAAAGATATGAGGTGCATCAAAGCTCAGCGGGTATCCGCATTTCTTCACCATAAAATATTTGAAGTAGGAAACTAATGATCGAATTTAATTAATCGAATTTTCGCAATGAACGCCCATACGAAGCATTTTGTCAGATATGGCGCAAGTCTATCATGTGGCAGCAATTAGCAAAGCGTAGGAGGTCCAGCAGAATCCGTAGCATCTCACGAAGTGTGGGGAATTCGCCGAATGCGCAAGATTGGTATGCACGTGCACTGACGTTGACGTCGTGGCGACCGGGCACTATGAACTGGAATGTCTGAAATTCGGAAATTTTACATATTAAAGTGATTTGGTTAGGTGTAATTTCAGCAGTGCGAGGTGACTTATCAAGGGATACCAAAATAATACATTCGAACAGGGTGGGGGAGCTAGGGTTGAAATCCGACGAATCAGAAAAGATAGTGGTAGATTAGGCCCCTCCACAGGATAATTCAGTTGATCACTAATTATTTTACGTAAAAAGTTCCCCTTTGACAAAATTGTCGTCGAAATCGGAAGACTTTATTGAGTAGTTGGGCCGCCTCCAAATACGTTTGCCGCCTTCCCCTAACGCAAATATAGGTGAGTCAGTGGTCCTCCAATAATTTTCAGAAACTTACGCCCATGGAGCAAAGCAAGCATTGCGGGGGCAAATTCCCCCTCACAAGCATACAAAACAACACCGATGACCCATATGAAATGGGAGGAATGATGCTTTAAAAGGTATTTTCTTCCTACAAAGTTGTCTTCTGTGATTACAGCCTGCATGATAACAGCTTCCCAGCTTCAATACCTTCTCAACGACATAATTTATAAAACGGTACAGCACAGCGATAACCATGGGCGTGACGGCGTGGAATTCGAAGGTTTTGCATTATTTATGCATTGTCATTGTTCCATTGTAGCATTGCCATTGATGCATTATTGTTCAATGCTTGTTCTTGCCGTTAATGTATTCGCGGAGGATTTATTATTTTAGCTTCTGTGCCAAGTGCCTTGCAGCCAGCACCAAATGTCATAAAAATAAATAAATCCCTAAGATGACGATCAGAAAACCAATTCAATCCACTTCTCGTTGTCACCTTCGCGAAATTGTCGTCCGTGGACAGAGAAATGATCGTTTAGGTTTGTTTATGATATCAAGCTGGTGGGAATGACTAACAGTAGTGATGAACCTAGCTATATTCAGTTAAACTTGGTGGACATAGAAGTGGGTTGATCAATGGGAGATGTCTATAAGATATGCTCAGCACGAGCCGCACCAGCTCGCTACAATCTAGAGGACAGCGGAAAGATTCTTCTCGTCGATAAAGCATAAATATATTTGTTTGTTTTGGCACTGACGTATTTGCTTATTTATTCCCTGGTATGGCTCAATTCTCAGCGAAAAGAAAAGATCCTTGCTATTGCGTTTTGCGTAAATGATGCACCATGCCAAGAACGAACAAGACATCAATATGAAATCATGTTCCCATTCGGGAACCATGCCAATAGCCTAAAAAGCAATAGGAGGCCCTAACACATTGGAGGCCCCTTTCGGGGAGCAGGAGGCCCCCTATCAACATTGCCCCCTCTGGAAGAATTTCGTGGCGACGCCACTGGTGGTAACCATATGGTGTAACCGTGTGCTAACCAGGACGGCGACTAAACACTGCATGATCGAGTCATCGGTTATCATGTTTGGATCATCTGTGGTAATGATCGGCACGTTCAGCATGGTTGGTGCTGATGTTGAGTGTTGGTGTAACGCTGAACCGATCCATTCGCGAAGCTATGTCACTTGATAGGAATGGCCGTTGGGTCGACAGCAGCGTCTCCGATGCTGCTTCTCAGCTACCGATGCTTCTCAGCTACCGATGCTTCCAAAATGCTTGCACACCCTGTTATCTTTGCACACCCCTGTAATTATATTAACAATGAAATACCAACGCCTAGATGCCGTCGTTGTGCTTTTGTCACCAAGTGGTCTGAGCCGGTACCCGAGGTGCTGGTAGTATTTCTTCGGGATCTCCTCGCTACAGCAACAATTTATTTTCCTCCGGTATATTTATAGCCTCCTCCGCCTCCTCCACCACCGCCTCTTCCTCCGCCTCCTCGAAATATTTATAGCCTCCGCCTCCTCCCCCCCCCTCCGCCTCCTCCACCACCGCCTCCACCACCACCGCCGCCTCCGCCTCCACCGCCGCCCCCGCCGCCGCCTCCCTTGTAGGCTGAAGAGGAAAACGTTGATCACTGTCATGTTGTGTTCTCTTGACGTAGTATTCGAAAACCTGGCTATCGTGTTATCAATGAACATTTCCCGGGTGTTATTGAACGGTATGCTCATCAATGTAAAACGAATTGCATGTTATGCTGACTAATTAATTTATATATGATAGGTTTTCTTCTGGATGTTGTATACAGAGCTCGCAGTTCGCATTGCTTTACCAACCAGCGGCGGCAATGAACTGTTCTGTATGCACAACACAGGGGGCGGGGGGGGGGGTAGATTCCGCCCCCTGTGCTTTTTTTCGCACGTCGGTCGCTAACGGTTTGTGATGGGTGCCTGAAGCTCGTTAACTGTTCCTAACTTTCGCTCTAAACGTCGTGCCAAATCTGAACATCTCCATTGTTTTGCTGTGCAGGTGACCACAATTTAGCGTTCAACTGTTTATGCTTCCTTCCTTACCTACCCAAAGCGTTCATGGTGAGTCTAATCGTGTCAGGGGAGATCAAGTGGAGGAAATCACGTGCAAAATGTGACCGGTTTTCACAAAGCGGTATCACTTGAGTGTCCGTCGAAAAGTTGACAGGAAGGGCGCATTCTGGACAAACCCTAATGATGCACCACGAGCAGTGGCGGAGCCAGCATAGTAACCATGGATAATCCAGTAGGCGACTGGAGCTATTCAGAGCAGACTCTACTCAAACCGCTACAAGCAATGGCGCGACGATGCAACACATTAACAATGGTGGAACAAGGAGGGGGAGAAGTAAATTCAGGTAAACGATTATGATACGTCGCACGCAGTTGCGGAGCCAGGAGATTTCCCCGATGACCAATGATTACAGTAAGTCGTTTTATCATTCAGGCCTCTGATGATCCACCCTATTATCATATTCTGCCGACGCCTCTGGTCATACACCTCTCAGTAAGTATTGACATGACGCAAGAATGACACAATAATTGTGATTTGTGGCATTGATTGCGAAGGACCAGGCTTAAAGAACAAGTTATGCCCACCTCTCCTTAGAATTATCCCTACGCCATTGGCTATTTTACATGCATATGTATAGGCATGGAGTGGTACTTCGGATCAATAACAATTATTTATGCCCGTGTATGCACAATTTTACTGAAGCAATGAACAAATACACTCAAATGTGCTTATCTCAAGTTCTACAACCATTGCCTCTGGACCCCACCATTGGAAAAGTATGACATTTCAACCCTCTGAAAGTTACGGGCGTAAAAGTGGAGTAGAATGAATTCGCTTGAGATATTTAGTACTGAAATCAGCCAGATAGATTCCCAAATCTTAGAGGGTGGGGGAGGGTGCGGGGAGGACGGAAGCATCCCCATCCTGCGCAACCATGACTAAGCGTGCGAGAAACGAGCACGACCGCAATAGGGTTAAGGAATGCAATACTACGGGCTAGGGTCATTTATTTATTTATAACATGATTTGTGTGTACGTGGGGGTGGAATACAGTGATGCAATAGCGGGTTCAAAATCGATTGGAGAGTCAGAGTGCCATGCGAAAGGTTGAAATTTTGGGAGGATCAAGCCAACCTTTGGGAGACGGCCCCCTCGGAAGCACACAAAGGAACACGGATGACATTGGCCTCCGCACCCTTTCCAGCTATTTGAGTTGAGTTAACAACTTCAATCTTGGCAATGTCCTAGTGACAACTCACGTGCAGCGACGGACGCCGAGAACAGCGAGACGACCAGCAGAGCCAGGAGGAGACCACAGAACCACTTCATGGTGAATGTTGACCCATTGTGTCGGCCACCTGTTATATACCCGTGCAGTTGGGCAAGCTATCCAGTCTGTGGCAATGATTCGGATCGTGGCGAATGGCGTCTGGAAAATCCAGTTGCCTTCCCCGCAGCGTACTAAGTCGGATTAGACCATATATGTTCACCGAGGCGAGACCATCGTTTGTTCACCGAGTATGGAAGCCAAGGCTAGTGTTTTTTTTCTGTGAATTTCTTTCGAGCTAATCTTTGTGCACAGTGATGCGATGCAGCTGAGGTTCCCGAGCAAGTTATGCAACATACAACGGGAATACCAACCTTTCAATCATAATTCCGTTTGATTCTGGTGTGGACTACCCATGGTGTCAATATATAATATATATATATATATATATATATATATATATATATATATATATATATATATATATATATATATAGTGGCCGCAACACAAATGTATACATTAACAATGTTTGGCTAGTAAAGCAACAAAGTGAAGCTTACACGACATTTATTGATGAATAAGCCTTGCAATTAATATTTTGTCATGTCCCCCTTCGCCTTCAACACAATCTTGAGTCGTTTGGGCATCGATTCGGGCAAACTAGCGAAGTAGGAGACGTCCATGTTGATCCACAACTGCTTCAGCGCCTCCTGCAGTTCCTTGATGTTGCTGGGTCGGACCTCTTGAATCTTGTTTTTCATAACATTCCAGGCATTTTCTATGGAGTTTAGGCCCGGGGAGTTGCCTGGCCAGTCTAGCACTTCAATATGGGTATCACTCAGGATTTTTTCCACTGCCTTGCCACAGGGGCGCCGATCCAGAATCGCACTCATGAATACCCCCCCCAAAAAAAAAAAAAAAAAAAAAAACAACAACAACAACAACAACAACAAATGTTCTTTATGCACCTCGATATAGTTGCTCCCCTTCGTGGTGACGTTCTTAGGCAGGAAATACAACCCTCCCGTGCCCTTATTGACACTAAATGCCCCAAAAACCATCACACTGTCAGGGTGTTCCACAATCGTCACAATAAACTTAGGGTCGTTGTGAGAGACATTTTTGGGGCGACGAACCACCTTCGAAGCTCGCCTGACCAGCCTAAAGGTGGTCTTGTCGCTGAACATCACCTTCTTCCAGCCGTATGATGTGAAGTGTCGATATTTTTGGGCAAAGGCAACCCTTTTTTCTTCATGGTCTTGGTGAGGAGCGGTTTCTTGGCAGCTCGGCGACATGGCATTCCCTGGTCCTTTCGCAGGCGGTGTTGAATCGTCTTGATCGAGACGTTCTGGAGTCGATCAGGATGCTTCTTCTTAAGTGCTGATGCGGTAATTGCAGGCTCTAACAACACAGCTCTCTTCAGGATATGTTCAGTGCATGGGGAAGTATTGCAGGGTGCTCCAGAGCCTTTCATTCTCTCCGGAGTGGTGCCTGGGCGTAGGGAGGCGGCGGCCCTTTTGAGGTTGTAAATAACCTGCCTCGTGACTTGTAGATCTGCGGCGGCACGTATCACAGACATGCTCTGCTCCAACAGGGTCAAAGCCCGACTCTTCCCAATATCCGTGAGCCTCTTTCGTCCCATTCTAACCCCTGGGAGCAAAATTATAGGCCTCCAAAGGCTGGCGTCGTAGCAAAAAAAAAACACCCCGAAGGGCATCAAACTGTTGGCACTACCTCTCTGAGAGCCTGTCGATCACCTAGCTCTCCCGCTGTGTGTCAGTCAGGGTAGGGGTGAAGCCCAGCTACATACGTCATACCGAGCTCCCACCACTGACTGTTGCTGGGGAGTACAATAAAAATGTTTTCAGTGATCACCATGTATATATATATATATATATATATATATATATATATATATATATATATATATATATATATATATATATATACCAAGCATCCATGTAAGTGTAAGCTAATTTCCACCAGTCTTAATTTCCAACTACGCGGGATCTAATAGCGGTGCCACCAATCAGCAGATACCGGTCAAGTACCATATCAAGTACAAGTACCGGTGTTCACTTGAGGGAAATTCAGATTAGACATGTCCCCCAAAAGCAAAGGCGCAAGAGAAGGGTAGGAAAGCCAGCATGGCTTACACCAGATTTGATAAAAGCAATTAAGGCTAAGAAAGATGCATTTAGAGTAATTAAGTAAGCTGCAAATATCGTATATTTAAGGTGGTATCAAAAAGCTAGAGATGCTGTGAAGCAGAAGACCAGAGCAGCAAAGCGAGCAAAATAATTGGATTTGGCTAGGACCTGTAATGGGGACAGCAAAAATGTCTTTAGTTTCTACAAGCTATGTAAAGTTTCAGGCACAATTTGTCCACCGGAAGCAAATGGAACGATGTTGAGTGAGGATGGTGAGATGGTTGAGGAACTGAGCAAGCAGTTTAAATCTGTGTTTACGTTGGAGGATGTGACCATGTGTGGTGGCAGTGTCACCATGCGTGGTGGCAGTGTGACCATGTGTGGTGGCAGCGTGACCATGTGTGGTGGCAGTGTGACCATGTGTGGTGGCAGTGTGACCATGTGTGGTGGCAGTGTGACCATGCAATGTGTGGTGGCAGAGTGACCATGTGTGGTGGCAGTGTGAACTTACCATGTGTGGTGGCAGCGTGACCATGTGTGGTGGCAGCGTAACCATACGATGATGAGCCCATGATTACATTGCATTGTGTATTGTGTACCTTGTATTCTGACCATTACATGTCTGATGAGCCTATTTCACGAAATATTCATGTAAGTTTCCTTTTGATTTGAAGCGTGCCTCCAGAGAGAATGGGAAGTGCTGTAATTCAAACTGGATATATCATCACATAATATTTATGCTAGCATTGCATCAACGTGATTCGCACTGTGTTACCCTGAAGATGGTCAAGGCTGGTTGAAACGTCGACAAAGTAACATAACGTCAAATCAGCAGCTGATCCACATCGATGCTGACTTCCCACACTATTTGCATTATACCAGCCGTATTAATAATTGCAACGATTGTAGATATGTTATATCATCTTACTGATCATCACAGACCATGCGTTCAAAGAATAGAGAGTTTGAATATAAAGAAGATGAATGCGGTGGACACCGTCGCATTCAATTCCGTTTATATATATATATATAAATATATATATATATATATATAAATATATATATAGATATATATGTAGATATATATATATATATATATATATATATATATATATATATATATATATATATATATATATATCAATTCATACCTAATCGTGTCACACCTTTTTACTTCCTCCCTGCAATCGTACACTTTTGGGGGTCTGGTATTTTTGGTATCACTATCTATCTACCGCCAGAATATGATCCCTGGATCTATTGAAAGAGAGTATGATGATCTGGAGCCACTACGATGGTTTCATGATGGTTTCTCGTTGCCGTAACGCATACATGATACAACCTTCTCTTTTACTTGCTGCCGTCATGCACTTTTTGGCATGCCCATGCGGAAATACCGCCATAAAATTGTTCTTGGATCTATTGGAAGAGGCCCTGGTAATCTGGAGCCACTGCGATTGTTTCATGGTGGTTTCATGCTGCCCTAATGTATACATAATGTGCTATAACTTTCTGTTTTACTTTCTGTCTTCATACACTCTTTGGTATCCCCATGTGGAAATGCCGTCAGAATATGATCCCTGGATCTATTGGAAGAGGTCCTGATGATCTGGAGGCACTTCGATTGTTGCATGGTGGTTTCACGCTGTCCTAACGTATACATAATGTGGTATAACTTGATATTTTACTTGCTGCCTACTATCTATCCATGCTTCCACTACAATAACTATCTAGCTTCCACCTTCAGCCCACCCGGGAGGCGGCGGCGGCGCGGCGGCGGTGGAGGTGGAGGTAGCGGTGGAGGAGGCGGAGTCGGAGGCGGAGCAGGATGCAATTGGTGGTGGTGTCCTTACAAATAAGTCACGGCTGTGACGATGGCGTCAAAAGAAAAATCGCACGCGTTTCGTGCACTGGCTCCGACCAGTTTATGACAAAACCACGACGACGGAAACAAGCCGTTGGCAGTTCATTGTTAACGTAAATACATTGATGCGTTTAGACAAAGCCTATTGGAAATATCGGTAACTGAGAGACGACACCAACATCAGGGAGGCTGCTATTGACCCACCGGCGAGTCACATCAAATGGCATCGCTTCGCGAATGGATCGGTTCATCGCTCCACCAACACCGAACCTCAGCGCCAACCATGCTGGATAATCCGATATTTACTACGGATGATCCAGCCATGGTCGCCGATGACTAAACCAAGGAGCACTGGTCGATGTCTTGGTTAACACACGGTTGCCAAATGGCTACTATGCGGTTACCGCACCATGGCTACCGCGCCATGGTTACCACACTGTGGTTACCACATCATGGTTACCACACCATGGTTACCACATCATGGTTATCACACCATGGTTACCACACCATGGTTACCATACCATGGTTACCACGCCATGGTTACCGCATCATGGTTACCACGCCATGGTTACCACACCATGGTTACCAGTCAATGGTAACCACACCAATGTTCCCACAACAGGCAGGTCACAACTAGGGTCGCGGCACTCGATATCAGATCAGAGTGTCTTCACCGACGAGCAGAGGTCAAGCAAGCTGCACGCTCACCAACTATGGTGTGCAGCCCGATTACCATGTGGGGGACAGCTCAGGCAGCAATTTTCCACATTCCATAATGCGCAGCACACTGTAAGTAGGCGCCAGCATGGTTTGATATTGCTGAATTGCATTGGAAGCGCGTATAATTGCGTCTAGATCAAAAGCACAATAAAGCATTCCAGACACGTAACCAAAGACGTCACCTACCAATTATGCCGAATCATGACAACTCCCTCCTTTTTATCGAACCTTGAATCTAATCATCGCTTTTGAACTAGTGAAGGGCCAGACACGTACTGGGTGAAAGTTTTTGTCAGGTAGCATGCATGCTGTGCTAACACGAAGGAAATATGTACAATTAATTGCGTTTGGTAGTTTCCGCTATATTTATTGTTTTACTTCCCGAATCTGGCAGGTTATGTGTCACTGCTTGCAATTAATCACAGCATTTTCCTTTTGTACTACAAAAACAAGATTGTGCTGGATACGATGCTGTACCCCATCTTGCATGTCCACCACTTATACTTACATATATCTGAAAAGCCTGGAGGCCTTGCACACTTAGGTTCCTGTAGAGGTTCCAGCGCGTTGATTAGAACTTAGAGAGATTGCTACTTGTCAGTGATTGTACAGGACAGGCAATTCGAAGGACTTCAAAGCCAAAGGCGGGGAGAGGCTGGCCTTGAAGCTGGCATACAGTATGACTGACGACAGGCGAAGAAGGTTCACGGTTGTAAAACAAGTTCAGCGTAACATGTTCAGGTGGGGATACCGGGATGCAAGCTTGCCGCCCCGGTAGCTCAGTTGGCTGGAGCGCTGGCCTGCACTGGTCTCCCCTGTCCTGGCAAGACAGGGTTCAAATCGCTTCTCGCGCCAGAATTTAGCCTGAGGCTGGGAGGGTCAGCTTTGGAAACCGGCCCGATCAGGCCGGGGTCGAGCTACTAAGGCGGCCGTGTAGGTGCATTGACGGCACGTTAAACTATCGGTCAACCTGATGTCTTTGAACTGGAATTCATAGAACAGTTGGTAGGGCCAGGGTTCACTCAACAAGCCTTGCCTAGCAATAGGGCCCTTGTTCATAAAGCCACCCAAGCAAGAATTTGGACTATTTTTTACATGACGTTAACCCCGTCTCTCCGATCAGCTCCTCACACACCGTCTCGGGGGGGGGGAGGATAAACACCCCCTCTATCTTCCAAACTATCACACATGGAAAATGCATTGCTATCAGGTTCCATATTGCCAGAGCCTACTGATTACTCCGCTGTGCCGGTTTTGGCCAGACTGACTGCTGGTTATTGCAGTTTATTTTTCATTTTCGTGGGGTGACACCCGTCGCTCTTTTCGCATTTGGTTTCCCAATGGGGTGACACCCGTCGCCCCACCTGGTGTTTTCGTCGCCGTATTTCCGTTCCCTTTGTTCTGCGCGTTGGTTTAGATCTCGTTCGATAGGGTTCTTTCCCAGTGACCGGGAAAAAGAGGAAGAAGGATAATGACCCCAACTCGCCACCGGACTCTGAATCAGAATTTCCTCCTCTGACCACACCCGACGACCATCGCACGAACACGGACTTGGCCTCTGATGTTCCCTCACTGAATTCGACCGTTGATGAACCACGCCGGATGATTCCACTCGATGACGCCATGGAAGCCCTTTGCGACTCGCCGACCCCTGCTCATTCCAAGATCACGAAACCGTGTCACAATCCAGATCATACTATTTCTTTCCAAGCCGCTGACCCACGCTCGAACCAGACCACGCCCTCCCAACCTGAACCCATCGAACCCTACCTTGACAGTGCTGGCTCCTTCATAGTAGTCCAGCCTGTCGAGGAATCCGTTTCCTACCGCCGTATTAACGTTTTCTGGCCGAACAAGCAACTCTTCTCCATCTGCTCCTTAACCAATCCTGACACCGAAGCCACTGCCAACGGAACCCTTCTCATCAAAACCCAAACCCGAGCCGAGACCAAAGCGCTCCTTCGTACCACCACATTTTGTGGTAAATCCGTCACCATTTCACTCCACTCCAACCGTAAATCCACCAACGGCACCATCTTCGCGCCGGAGCTCCGCTTCATGTCCGAAGCGGATATCCAGACGGAGTTCAGGCCGGAGGGGGTGACCCACGTCCACCGCATTACCTCATTTAAAGACGGCCAGAAACGCGATGCAAACCTCCTTGTCCTTACATTCAACTCTACAACTCTTCCCAAGACCCTCCTCGCCGGCTATATCCGATACCAAGTCCGCGTATTTATTCCAAATACTCTCCGCTGTTTTAATTGCCAGCGCTTCGGCCATTGCAGTAAAACTTGTCGCCAATCAGCCCGCTGCCCCAAGTGCGGAGAACCACCCCATCCTGATTCCACCTGCTCCAAGCCTGCCCATTGCCTCAGCTGTAACACACCCGATCACCTCAACACTTCCAATCAATGTCCAGTTTGGCGCAAGGAGAAGGAAGTGTGCGCTGTCAAGGCCACTACCGCGGTGTGCTAGCCCAAGGTCCGGAGTTCTGTGGAGGCCACCTCCCCTCGACCAAAACTTACGCTCAGGCGGCCAGCACTGCTCCACCCACCCCTCTCGTCAACACCACTTCTACTTCTATTCAAACTGACATGATTCCCGGATTAGCTCCACTAAAAAAAGTCACACCACTGACCACACCGGCACAAACCACCCTAGCTCCTAACACACAAACCACTCCGGCACCCAACAAGCGGACCACTCCAGCGAGGACTAACAGGCTTAGACTGCAAAGTTACCAAATAATTTGCAATTTTGGGGAGAAACGTTTTTGGAATTTTGTTTCAAGTTTTCCAACTTGAAAAGCCTAAACTAACCTAACTTAACCAAATCTAACCCATTTGCTTGCTATATGCAGGCAAATTTGGGTAAAAACTTCTCCTGTTACCACCTTAAAGCACAATGATATCGATTTGGCTAGGCTAGGCTAGTTTAGTTGCTAACCTTGCATAAATTATTCAATCATTTTCAAAAATAAAATAAGATCGGAAATTTTCCTTCAAAAGCAGCTGACATTAGGTTCGGGTAAGTTGGGTTTGGTTGTTGAATTTACAAAATTTTCAGAATATATATTGCTTAATTTTTGTTTCTAGTATTTTTATCTCCAAAGCAGAGGCGTCGATTTGTATCGATACACTCTGGCGCGCATTAAATGTCACAAATCGTGATGGGCGTTCCTCAGAACATCCAAAATCGTAACATCCAGATAAAAATTCCAGTTACAGAAATTCAAGCGTCAAAAGTCTAAATTTGAGGTTACAGTAGACAAATGTGACGGAGGTAAGACATTTGTGGTGCAATTGCGCGCAGTGCAATTGCGCAGACATTTGTGGTGCAATCCGGAGGCCAATCTCATATGACGTCGTACTGATTCGTTTTTTGTACTTCGCACATTCTGATGTATCTGCCGATTGGTGTGATTTTAATTAGTGAATAAATAGCTTGCTGATATTTAAGTACCAAAGGAATAGCAGTTGAAGAAGTTGGCAGGTAAGCTTGAAAAGTCCAGCCCATGCCTTTTTCTGATTTGTGCTCAGGGTTTCCATGTTAATATCACATAAGTACCACGTTTGTCTTCAAGAAGAGCTGTTTTTAGTTTACTTTTATTAATATTTTCATTCCACTGCTCTTAGTGCCCTTTCTGCCCAGGATTGGGGCACCTAGTGTTGCATTTCCGTGCAGGGGTTGGCACACCTTTTGGTATATTCATTCAAATAGAATATTCATTCAAAATAGAATTCATATCGCGTGCATTCGTTTTGCTTGTAATTCATGAAAACATTGGTGATGAAAACAACCATCGGCTTTGGCGCTCCCGGGCACGCTGGGCCGGGTCTCGTCGCCAGAAGTCAAGGGGCTTCAAGTCTGCTACCCACCAGAAATCAAATACCACTTTTTGCTTCCTGGGTATGACGAGCACAAGACACCGATGGAGCCCGAAAATATCGCGGTTTAAGCTCGCTGTTACCACCAGCAACTTCAAAGTGTGCCATGCTTGGTTAACGGAACATAATTCATAGTATTTTCAGTGCACTTCATATGAGTATTCATGTCAAACACCATGGGAGTGAGGAAAATATACCGCAAGCTAGAACGTTCTCAGTTTGAACTGCAAATCATCAATGATGTTGTGATTAAACACCTTGCGCTGGCAATGTGTTGGCCAAAGAGCATACGCATGGTAAATGGTGCCATGGACCCGTGACACCAGGATGTAAGCCTCTGGTCGGGAGTGAGCTCAGACCCAGCGATCCTCTAATCAGTCGCTGCGTGGATATCTGGATGACCTCTGAGTGAAATTGAGATTAACCCGCGCCGTCTCAGGGGGGGGGTTAATGCCCCCCCCTAAGTTTTTCAGCAGATATAAAAAAAAACAGCGCGCGGCAGTACGCCGAATTTTGGCATACCTTTTCCCCACATCAATTTGGCATGTTGCACCAAAATTTTGAAGTCAGGTCATCTGAGGTCAACGAGGTCAAGGTCAAGTTAGGTCACCTCCCAAAAAAAGTGCAACCAGTTGTCGCGATTTAACGGATAGAGATATTTTAATGAAACTTTTAGCGTTTGCTTATCTTTAGGGATGCAACAAAATGCACCAGATAAATTTATATTTCCGTTTTTGATTACTTATTAGTCTTGCATATTTTCCCATTAGAGTTAAAATCGATGATTCTGGCTAAAGTAAGAATTTTTTGGTGCGAGCAGGTTGACTTTGAGCAACGTTTTTCCGTCCGCTCTACCCATTAAAAAAGTCAAATTAAAGAGAACTTGAAAACTCAAAATGTTGAAATTTCAATAAAATAATGTTTTGATTTTAGAGTGCACACAAATTGTATGGCCCTGATCGATTTGGCGGTCCTTTTCTGATTCCAAATAAAAACTTTTCTCCAAATTACCCCGAAATGAACTCACCCAGGGTCAAAAACATGATGTAAGTCCGGAAAACCTAGACACCCTAGTGACGTCACTTTTGGGATTTTTTTTTGGGGGGGGGGGGAAGGGGGATGTCTGGCCCTACTCGTCGAGAGCTTTCCGATGACACCCGATTCATTTTCGTGCCGCCCATAATTTGGATTTGATTTGTTAAATTAGGCACTTCGGCCTCCTCAGCCCATTCCGTCCCGCTGATGAAAAGGAACAAAGTACCAAATCGTAAAAGTCAGTTTATAAGACCTGGAACAAGTTGATTTCTCGCAGAAACATAAAAAGTAACTTCATAAGAAAAGGGTGATCATTCCCCAACAGTGAGGGCAAAGTGAAATAATCGAGGTAATCGAGTGAACGGGGCAGTAATGAAATGTGTGCGTGGCAGTAATCGATCAGTGGTTTTATATTGTCATGATATTGTGTGCAGTGTAGCAATATATGTGGAACTGTTATATGAGTGTTGCATGATGGGCATGAATGTCGAGGTCAAGTCGTGTTTATTAATCGATGGGTAAGAATGGTATGGCCGATGCGTAAGCGTGTTAGGACTTTTTCTTCGTGTCGGTTTTTTGAAACGATGATGCCCATGGTTCAACAGTAGGTTTGATAAGTCGTAATTGTGTATGGTTTGAGTTTTGTGTCCATTTTTGTGTAAAAAAATGTCGAATTCTATGCTGTATTGATGATTTAATGGCGTCAAAATGTGGTGGAATTTCTTTCATGTTTGGAAGTTGTAATGATTATTTTGCTAATTTGTCAGCTTTTTCGTTTCCTGGGATGCCGCAGTGGCTGGGCACCCGCAGGAAAAGGACCTTCACGCCCATCATATAAAATGTTTTAAGTGTGTCATAGATGGAAATATTGCAATGTTGTGAAAAGAAAGTGAAGAAAGTGATTAAAGAACAGATTTTGAGTCGGAACAAATAACAACGCTGCGCATGTGGTGACAAAGGAAACGATCACGAATATAACGAAGGGCAATCAGAATGGCGTGTAATTCGGCGATGAAAATGGAAGTTCCGTTTGGTAGGCGATACTGTGTTGTGTGTGTACCCGAAACTATGGCGTTTCCTGTCGTGTTAGCATCCGTAGATCCGTCAGTAAAGATAAAGGGAACATGGCGATATCGAGACCGAAGCTGGTGGATTTTTGCTTGACATATTCTGGACAAACATGTGATTTTGGAGTGGTAGTGAGATATAGAATGTGGCTTTCGGCTATCTGCCACGGTGGTGTAGTTGGTGGAGACAAAAAAAGTAGTGGGTGGAATAGTGAAGTGAAGTTGTTCAGAGAGTATCCAAGTGTATGCTGCATTCGGCGGAGAACTAAAGGAGGAATTCGCGATTCGGCTTCTATAGAGATGATGGGTGAAGTGGTCATTGCACCAAGTGCGATACGGATAAATTTATTTTGAATGGTGTCTAAAATGTGTAAGGAGAATGGGCTGGCACCAGAATAAACTACTGAGCCATATTCAATGATGGGGAGTACTAAGGATTTATATAGTTGTAAAAGAGTGTGACGATCGACTCCTAAGGTGGTGGAAGTAATGCAGCGAAATAAATTTAGTCGGCAAAAACATTTGTTCTGGATGTGTTTCATGTGTTGATGCATGGAAAGCCTACGATCAAAGATTACACCAAGAACTTTAAATGAATGTACAAAAGGTATGTCATTTTGTCCAAGGTGAAGCTGTGTATCGGGGTTTGGGCAGGGCGTTAAGGACCGAGCCGCTCATTTAGCATTCTGGGCCGGTTCAGAGCGTTAACCAGCCATAGGGAAATTTACTTAAAATCGTGATGTAATCGGTGTAGCTACTAACTGACCGAGAAAACTAAAATTCGACACCTGGTTCCAAGTAGAACCAAGCTTTCGCTATAAGATACACTACTTCTTGTGGCCGTAGTGGCCGTACTTAAGAGGCCAATTTGCATGAATGATTTGCATGCAAGGCGATTTTAAAATTGGACATTTGTGAAAGTTACACGCAACCTGATCTTATTTAGTCATCACCGGGATGTCCGGGATGTCGTACTATTATACTATATAAATACTATACATACTATACTATAAATATCCGGGATGTCGTACTATTGTAACATTAGAGGCCAAATTGCATTGCATTTGCAATTTGTTGCTGTAAATTGCCAACATTCTTACTCGATGCTATAGTTCAACGAATTAATCAGGTTTGTGGGCAGTTTGTGGGCAAACAGAATGCCTGAGGCTTGTGGGAAAGCAGAAAGCCTGAATCCTGTAAGCATGCAGAACCTGCAGTTTGTGAGCAAGCAGCAAGTCTGAAGCTTGTGAGCATACAGAAAGTCTGCAGCATGTGAGCATGTGGAAAGCCTGCAGTTTGTAACAAGCAGAAAGCCTGCAGATTGTGAGCATACAGAAAGGCAGCAGCTTGCAAGCATGGCAGAAGCCTGTAGCATATAAGCATGCAGAAACCTTGCATCTTTGTGAGCATGCAGCAAGCCTGCAGATTGTGAGCATGTGGAAATCCTGTGTCCTGTGAGCAATCAGAAAATGTGCAAATGTGAGCATGTAGAAGTATACAGCATGTGATCATGTGGAAAGCCTGCAGTTTGTGAGCATGTTGGACAGCCTGCAGTTTGTGAGCATGTGAAAAGACTGCAATTGTGAGCATGCAGAAGTCTGCAGCATATGAGCATGTGGAAGGCCTGCAGGATGTGAGCATGTTGAAAGCCTGCGGTTTGTGAACATGCGGAAAGCCTGCAGTTTGTGAGCATCTGAAAAGCCTGCAGTTTGTGAGCATGCAGAGTCTGCAGCTTGTGAGCATGCAGAAAGCTTGTGGCTTGTGAGCAAGTGGAATGGAAAACTCAAAACTCAGAAGGCTGCCATTCAAAAATGAAATGTGTTCTTCAAAAACTAAAAGCTTTACCTTATAAAAGTCAAAAGCTTCTCCTGACCATGCCTGAGCTTTGTACAAATAAATAGGCCTATATGATTTCACAATAAATTACCACCTATTAGGCCTTCTCTCATACTATGCTGATTTGGTAATATGCATAATCAATTCAAGTTCGTCACAAACAAAGTCACGAGAAGGTAGTTCTGACCTCAGGATTGCTAAACACCTTACCTACCTCAGTCTTTTCCAGGAACATTTTCCATTCAAACTTGGTCTAACATGCCTAACACTGAGAACAAGTTAAAAAAATCCTCTGGCTACTTACGTCAATTCATAATACTCGCCATCTCCACACATCAATGAAGGAAGGACGTGCGGTACACGTACAATTAACAAAGGTGGGACGCTTCAACATATGGCTCCAGCAGAAACGTACAACTGCAGCGAATGTCGCACGCGCGCCGGAAATGTAGAAGCCCGGCTGCAGGGACGGGCAGACGAAAACCCTCACATTACCAATATATTCCACTCATGATCGCTCATAAATCCACTAAAGTTTGAACTTGTTGATTTCTTGCGAGGTACGTAAAGTACGGATTGCGGAAAATGAAACACGGAATGGAAGGCATGATAAATCTTCGTGTAATGTTTAGCTAGCTGCTCAAGAAGTTGCCCGATATAATAATAAATATATAATATCCAGCAAATGATTCTTCAAACCATCGGTCCCTAACGGAGTGCATTTGCTAAAAATCATGGTTGCAGATTTTGGGGGCGAAAAATTGAAACCGTACTTGATGGACTATTGATGTACTTTGTCCAGGGCGTTTTGAAGCCGAATCAAACAATATTCGTAGTTTTTGTCCGAGTACCAAATTGCACTATCGTCAGCGAAAAGAGAAAATAATACATTTGCAGGCATGTCAGCGAAAAGGTCATTAATGATGATGTTAGATACTGCTGGTGATATGCAGCTCCCCTGTGGCAATCCGTTGTCCATAACATGCTGAGTGGAGGTTGATGATCGACATCTGAGGTGGAAAGAGCGACTAGCAGATATAAAACCTATTAAATAATGAGCTAAGTGTCCTTTGAAACCGAGTTGATCAATTTTGAAAAGTATTGCGAGTTTGAAGACCATATCATAAGCTTTGCTAATTTCCAAAAATACTGCCATAGTGTGTTCGTGTTTTGTGTAACTATGTCGGATGTCTGTCTCTAATCTAATAAGATGGTCGACTGGGCTGCGTCCATGACGAAAACCACATTGGAATGGAAATAAAAAAGAATGTGTGTCCAGGTGCCAGGTTAGTCTTTTACTAATCATTATTTTAAGAAGTTTCCCAAGCAACTGGAAAGAGCAATTGGCGGAAAATGATTGGGGTTACTGTGATCTTTGCCGGGTTTTGGAATGGGAATGATGGTAGCTTTTTTCCATGTGTCAGGAAAGATATGATTTGTCGATAATGAATTAAATATCGCTATGATGCATTGTTTGGTGCGGGGAGATAGATGTCGAAAGAAGGAATAATGTAATTTGTCAGGCCCTATTGAAGTGTTACTGGCGGAGGAAATGGTATTCTGCAGTTCGAAAAGTTGAAGAGAAGCATTGTAATCCTCGGTATTGTCGGATTGGAAGAGTTCCATATTGGTGTGAAAAGTGTGTTGCGCATCTAGTAGGAACTTAGGTTGGTAGTTCACATCGGAGCTATTATGAGCTACGGTACCAGCTATGAAATTTACTATGGCTTGTGGGTCTGTAATGGTGAGATTGTGGATTTCGAGGGCCGATAGAGATTTAAATGGGGATGTTAAAAGTTGAAAAGCATTGTAGTCCTCAGTATTGTCCGATTGAAAGAGTTCGAGATTGGTGTGAAAAGTGTGTTGTACATTTTGAAGGAAATTAGGTTGGTAGTTCTCATCGGATCTATTATGGGCTATGGTATCAGCTATGGTATTCACGATGGTTTGTGGGCCTGTAATGGTGAGATTGTGTATTTTAAGGGCCGGTAGAGATTTAAATGGGGAGCGCCCGGACAACCGTCGGATTAATTGCCATATTTTACTTAAAGGTGTTTTAAAAGTGAGCTGCTGTAAACATAAGGTACATGAACGGCGTTTAACATCGCGAATGACGCGGCGGGTCCTTGCACGTTCACGGTTACGGATGATTAAATTTTCTTGATCGGGATGTCGTAAGTAACTTCTAAATTATCTTTTTCATTATATTGCAATGGCTTTTGAAATTTATTGACACCACCAAGGTACTGGTGTCCTTTTTGTGAATGGTTTTGTAAGTGGAATAGTTGTGGAAGCTGCCTCGCAAAGTGTATTTGTAATGGAGTTGATGTTTTCGACCGGAGAAATGTTGGGGTTGTATTGCACATAAGAAAGGTCCTGAAATGTTGTCCAATCGGCTTTTGAAATTTTCCAGCGGGGAATAAAACTGGGTGTGATGTCAGTCGCCGTTGAAAAAGTGGGTGTTAATTTGATGGGGTAGTGGTCGCTCTCGTGGATGTCGGTTTCTATGGTCCAATCATAGTCGTTTGCCAGGATGGGGAACAAATAGATAAATGAATGGCTGTTGCTGTATTATGTCCAAGGAGAAAAGGCTGGTTCTCCGGTGTTAAGTATTACTAAATTATGCCGTTCCAAAATTTGTACAATGATGTGGCCGCGAGTGTCTCCCTGTGTACGTGCTTGATCCCAGGCTGGACTATGTGCATTAAAGTCTATGAGTAATAAGAAACGGTTCTTGATATGTGCTATAAGGTTTTCTAAATGTGTCAAAATATTTGTGTTGTCGGTGTGTGGTGGAATATAAATGGAACACACATCTATATTTCTACCATGTAAACGTAATGTACAAGTTTCGGCTTATAATTGTGTATAAACTGTAATTTGTGTATGTGTGAAATCATTCTTTTTTTCTAAGTGCTGTACCGCCACTTCGATGTGATCCACGGACATCGTCGTGACGGTACAGTGAATAATTGAAAAGGTTAAAGTTGTATGTATCATTAGGAAAAACCATGTTTCTTGGAGTGATATGAGAATAGGTGTGAGGATACTGAGAAAAAAACTGTCATTTCGGCCCATTTGGATAATAAACTATGGCAATTCCAATGTAAAAGTGTAGACATTGGTAGAAAAGTAGTAATGTTTGTCAGCACCTTTTGGAGCCAGGAGTGCAGCTCCGGCGGACACGTAGGTTGTGTACGGACGACGGCAGTGGACGCAACAGGGCCATCCGGCCGACCGGTGACCTTGGCGGAATGTGGAAGCCAAGGCTAGTGTTTTTTTTTCGGTGAATTTCTTTCGAGCTAATCTTCGTGCACAGTGATGCGATGCAGTTGAGGTTCCCGAGCACGTTATGCAACATACAACGAGAATACCAACCTTTCAATCATAATTCCGTTTGATTCTGGTGTGGACTACCCATGGTGTGAAATATATATATATATATATATATATATATATATATATATATATATATATATATATATATATATATATAGTGGCCGCAACACAAATGTATACATTAACAATATTTGGCTAGTAGAGCAACAAAATGAAGCTTACATGACATTTATTGATGAATAAGCCTTGCACTTAATATTTTGTCATGTCCCCCTTCGCCTTCAACACCATCTTGAGTCGTTTGGGCATCGATTCGGCCAAACTAGCGAAGTAGGAGACGTCCATGTTGATCCACAACTGCTTCAGCGCCTCCTGCAGTTCCTTGATGTTGCTGGGTCGGACCTCTTGAATCTTGTTTTTCATAACATTCCAGGCATTTTCTATGGAGTTTAGGCCCGGCGAGTTGACTGGCCAGTCTAGCACTTCAATATGGGCATCACTCAGGTTTTTTTCTACTGCCTTGCCACAGGGGTGACGATCCAGAATCGCACTCATGAATACCCCCCAAAAAAAAAAAAAAAATAAAAGAGAAAAAAAGAACAACAACAACAACAACAACAACGAATGTTCTTTATGCACCTCGATATAGTTGCTCCCCTTCGTGGTGACATTCTTAGGCAGGAAATACAACCCTCCCGTGCCCTTATTGACACTAAATGCCCCCAAAACCATCACACTGTCAGGGTGTTCCACAATCGTCACAATAAACTTAGGGTCGTTGAGAGACATTTTTGGGGCGACGAACCACCTTCGAAGCTCGCCTGACCAGCCTAAAGGTGCTCTTGTCGCTGAACATCACCTTCTTCCAGCCGTCTGATGTGAAGTGTCGATATTTTTGGGCAAAGGCAACCCTTTTTTTCTTCATGGTCTTGGTGATGAGCGGTTTCTTGGCAGCTCGGCGACATGGCATTCCCTGGTCCTTTCGCAGGCGGTATTGAATCGTCTTGATCGAGACGTCCTGGAGTCGATCAGGATGCTTCTTTTTAAGTGTTGATGCGGTAATTGCAGGCTCTAACATCACAGCTCTCTTCAGGATATGTTCAGTGCATGGGGAAGTATTGCGGGGTGCTCCAGAGCCTTGCATTCTCTCCGGAGTGGTGCCTGGGCGTAGGGAGGCGGCGGCCTTTTTGAGGTTGCAAATAACCTGCCTCGTGACTTGTAGATCTGCGGCGGCACGTATCACAGACATGCTCTGCTCCAACAGGGTCAAAGCCCGACTCTTCCCAATCTCCGTGAGCTTCTTTCGTCCCATTCTAACCCCTGGGAGCAAAATTATAGGCCTCCAAAGTCTGGCTTCGTAGCAAAAAGAACACCCAGAAGGGCATCAAACTGTTGGCACTTCCTCTCTGAGAGCCTGTCGATCACAAAGCTCTCCCGCTGTGTGTGAGTCAGGGTAGGGGTGGAGCCCAGCTACATACGTCATACCGAGCTCCGCCTACTGACTGTTGCTGGGGAGTACAATAAAAATGTTTTCAGTGATCACCATGTATATATATATATACATATATATATATATATATATATATATATATATATATATGTATATATATATATATATATATATACCAAGCATCCATGTAAGTGTAGGCTAATTTCCACCAATCTTAATTTCCACCTAGGCGGGATCTAATGGCGGTGCCACCAATCAGCAGATACCGGTCAAGTACCATATCAAGTACAAGTACCGGTGTTCACTTGAGGGAAATTCAGATTAGACATGTCCCCCAAAAGCAAAGGCGCAAAAGAAGGGTAGGAAAGGCAGCATGGCTTACACCAGATTTGATAAAAGCAATTAAGGCTAAGAAAGATGCATTTAGACTAATTAAGGAAGCTTCAAATATCGTATATTTAAGGTGGTATCAAAAAGCTAGAGATGCTGTGAAGCAGAAAACCAGAGCAGCAAAGCGAGCAAAATAATTGGATTTGGCTAGGAACTGTAATGGGGACAGCAAAAATGTCTTTAGTTTCTACAAGCTATGTAAAGTTTCAGGCACAATTTGTCCACCGGAAGTAAATGGAACTATGTTGAGTGAGGATGGTGAGATGGTTCAGGAACTGAGCAAACAGTTTAAATCTGTGTTTACGTCGGAGGATGTGACCATGTGGGGTGGCAGCGTGACCATCTCATATGTGGTGGCAGTGTGACCATGTGTGGTGGCAGCGTGACCATGTGTGGTGGCAGTGTGACCAAGTGTGGTGGCAGTGTGACCAAGTGTGGTGGCAGTGTGACCATGTGTGGTGGCAGTGTGACCATGTGTGGTGGCAGTGTGACCATGTGTGGTGGCAGTGTGACCATGGAATGTGTGGTGGCGGCGTGACCATGTGTGGTGGCAGTGTGAACATACCATGTGTGGTGGCAGCGTGACCATGTGTGGCGGCAGCGTGACCTTGTCATGTGTGGTGGCAGCATAACCATACCATGATGAGCCCATGCTTACATTGCATTGTGTATTGTGTACCTTGTATTCTGACCATTACATGTCTGATGAGCCTATTTCACGAAATATTCATATAAGTTTCCTTTTGATTTGAAGCGTGCCTCCAGAGGGAATGGGAAGTGCTGTAATTCAAACTGGATATATCATCACATAATATTTATGCTATCATTGCATCTACTTGATTCGCACTGTGTAACCCTGAAGATGGTCAAGGCTGGTTCAAACGTCGACAAAGTAACATAACGTCAAATCAGCAGCTGCTTCACATCGATGCTGTCTTCCCGCACTATTTGCATTATACCAGCCGTATTAATAATTGCAACGATTGTAGATATGTGATATCATCTTACTGATCATAACAGACCATGCGTTCAAAGACTAGAAAGTTTGAATATGAAGAAGATGAATGCGGTGGACACCGTCGGATTCAATTCCGTTTATATATATGTATATAAATATATATATATATATATATATATATATATATATATACATAGTTCAGAAATGCCCGTATTTCCTGGTCAATCATTGTGGATATATTAAAAGCTAGCTTGATCTTCAAGATCCAGGAACGACTCAATGTTAGAAAAAATTGTAGATATATATTGTGACGTTTCGGCCATAGACCATTGTCAAACAATGCACTCGTTGCGATCGGCGAACAGGTCGAAAATTCAAATAACCGCAGGCACAAAAACTTGACAAAATCCATTCACCACCTCCACTGCGAGAAAAAAAAAAAAAAAAAAAAAAAAAAAACAAAGAAAAAAAAAAGGACACACGCACTTAGAAACGCCAAAAAGAAACCCCAAAAAGAAGAAGGAAAAAAAAACTAACGTACACATGCATATACATGGACGGCAGGTGAAAACCGTCGCGACACGAACGCGCCTACCTGGCGGCAAAGAGTACATAGTTGTGACATCAAGGTCCGTTTACACACATCAATATGCAATTCATTGGCCTTTCTCCAAGACCCTGCGCACGCGATAATAATTTTTTTTTTTCCTTCTTCTTCAGACACACGCAAAACATCGGTAAAACTGGTAGCCTACGATACATGCCATGACGATTGGTGGGAATTCATACTTGGTTTCAGCTCACGAATAAACAGGGATTCTAAGATTTTTAAATCCGCGCCGTCTTTCGCTATGCCTAGGATATCTATATTGAAATTTTCATTGGTTTCCGGATGGTTCATGTACAAGTGATGCTCGGTCATGTGTTCGCCTAGGGGAGTGAAGGGACGCCGGAGACGTGCATCTCCCAAATGCTCATTAAATCTTTCCCTTACAGGGCGAATTGTTTCCCCAACATAGAGAGCGGACGGACAAGTGATGCACGTCACCTTGTAAACTGCATTTTTTACTCGACATCTTCCTTTTAGGCCATTGCCACATGTGTGGCATTTTTTGTTACCTGAAGGGCAAGTGAGGATGCTGAGGGCTGACCTTACCAGATTAGATTTTAGTGACGGTCCGCTGTGCCACGCGATTCTAATTTTGTCTAGTTTTGATGAGCGTAAAATTTGGTTTACCGTACAGCAAAGTTTGTCGGTGACGAACGGTAATCGGATGTAGGTGTAGCTCGATTCCTTTTTGCTTCTGGTACGGTGGTGTTGGACATAGTTCACTTTCCCCTGACGCCTGAACTGGGCCATTCCCTGGTCAATGGCCAGCGACACCTTCCTAGGTGGGTACCCATTGGCCAGGAAGAGGTCGCGCATTTTCTGAAGACTCCGCCTACACGCTGCTTCGTCTGAGGAAATGCGGGTAGCTCTCCTTATTTGTGCATGGAGCACTGAGGTTTTCGTGGTAATGGGATGTGCTGAGTTGTAGTGGAGAATGACAGGCGCCGCCATAGGCTTTATATACAGCTCAGTGGTGTATGACCCATCCGCGCTTACTGTGAACAGGGTGTCCAAAAATGGAATGGAATTTGAAGTGAACGTGTGTTCTATGGTAAACGAGATGTCCGGATGAGTGGCATTGATGCTAGCGTAAAATTCGAGAAGGGTCTTCAGTCCATGGGTCCAAATTCCAAAGATGTCATCAATGTACCTCAGATAAATTGCTGGTTCCAACATGATGCCATTTAAGAATTTGGACTCAAGAGCATGCATAAAGGCTATAGCGAATGGTGGGGCACACCTGTTCCCCATCGCTACGCCCTTAACCTGCTTGAAAAGTGCATCCCCAAAACGTATTATATTGTTATGGAAAATGTGGTGCAAAACTTTGGCACAGTCTTCTAACGTAAGCCCAAAGGTGTTGACACTATTCGAATTTTCAGTGATTATTTCCATGATCGCAGCTATACCTTCCTTTATCGGTATACTACCATAAAGGTTCCTGACGTCCATTGTGAAAGCGATAGCTCCTGCCGGGAGAGAGCGAGGAAATTTTTGTTTCACTTTGTTCAAGTAGGACTCCGTGTTAGGAAGGTGTGCTGGAATCAATGCCAATACTTGGGTCAGGATCTGACATGTGAACCAGGATAGTTTCTCTAACGGGTCACCACACGCTGACACGATAGGACGTAGTGGGGTGTCAGGCTTATGATTTTTTGGAAGGCCATAGAGCTCTGCTGTACGACTGAAATGAGGAACGAGTGCACAAGTCAGATTTTTGGGAAGCTTCGGTCCAAGAGTGTGCTTGATGAGATCACCGGTAGTCTTCTCGAGGATTTTGGTTGGGTTCGGCCGAGAGGGTATCGGTATGTATTCATCCGTGATAGCTTTCGTTTTCATAAGGTATTCTGATTTGTCCATTATCACCAAGCCCTTACATTTATCGGAGGGCTTGATTATAATGTCACTGTTATTTTTGAGCTCCCGAATCCCCTGCTTTTGTGCCGGAGTAACGTTACTGGTCGTCGTTGGCTGTCTTTTAAACGCCATGAGGATCTTGCATTTCAGGTCTCTAAGAACCTCTTCTAAATCCCGTGGTGCCCTAGGTGGCTGGTACACAGGCGCGTCAGAGAAGTGGTGGTGGATGTTGAAGCCCGCCCGTCCTGTGGGTGCTTGAGCATGCGGAAATTGGCTGAGCTTGTGCTCCCGCTGCCATCTCCACCGAAGTCCATATAACGCCCGCTCTAGTCCCAGCTCAACTGTCCTGATGCACCTGTGATCAATTGCTCTAACTATGGCAAAGCCAGGCCCTCGATCTAAGATGTCAAGCACATCATGCCGGACAGTTGCTTTCGACATGTTGCATGTTGTCGGAACCTTAATTCGGGGCTCGCTGTAGGGAATGCGTGTGCCATATACAAAATTGTCCACTGGACTTTTTGCACCCCTAGGCGGGGGCTGGTGGTGCACCCTTTCTGCTACTGTGACCAACTGAGGTCCCAGTCCCGTAACTGAACGGTGTACGATAACCAACACTTTTGAGTGGCGCTTGGCAAGACTAGTGATGGTTCGTAGCCTCGAGGCGGGCCGCTTACAACACTCATTCAGAGTACCAAAGCCTAGGACAGGAGCGATTATTATAAACAAAGCGCATGAAATAATAGTCGCAACCACATTCACAAATCGACTACAGACATGGGTAAAGGGGCGTGAGGCTATCCATTGTCGCATAGCGGTGGTGATCCTCTCACCGCCTACCTGCTTGATTTCGGCGTCAGTGTCCACGGGGGGTGCCAGCAGATGGTCGGTCATCCGTGGCAGCGTCGTCAGCTGCGGCGGTAGCCGGCGCTGCGCAGGCCGCCGCCCCGTGTGCACGAAATCGGCTCACTGGATTCCGACCGGAATTCTGCGACCCTGTGCCTTCTTGTAGATCTTGGCCTTCATCTTGGTTGTGGAGTGCACCGTCGCGGAGTATGGTCGCCATAGCGTCTTGCTTTCGCTGCAATGCCTGTACCTTCTTGGCGTGGCGTTGTCTTGAGTGCATCTTCTCTTGATGAAGAACAGCGGTAGACCGGCTGAGAATGATGACCCACTCTCTGCACGATTGTTGAAGTCGAACTGCAAGTCTACTGATTACTCGAAGTAGATAACTGCGGTGTCTAAAAGCTTCCCGGATTTCTTCATTCAGTATTGTATGATGCAGCTTAGTTAGCTGTCGTGATATTTTCATGTTGCACGTCGAATTCACATTAGCTGTAGCACACGAAATAAACTTGGGGACGAGGTCTTTTCGTCGGCAGTGTGTAAGAAAGTTGATCCGTTCGTCCGTTCGTCCTAATTTCTGATGTGAAATGCCAAAGTGGGCCATATCTTTTTGGAGATCACTACTGTAGTTCGTATTACGTACATAGTTCAGAAATGCCCGTATTTCCTGGTCAATCATTGTGGATATATTAAAAGCTAGCTTGATCTTCAAGATCCAGGAACGACTCAATGTTAGAAAAAATTGTAGATATATATTGTGACGTTTCGGCCATAGACCATTGTCAAACAATGGTCTATGGCTAATGCCACACATGTGGCAATGGCCTAAAAGGAAGATGTCGAGTAAAAAATGCAGTTTACAAGGTGACGTGCATCACTTGTCCGTCCGCTCTCTATGTTGGGGAAACAATTCGCCCTGTAAGGGAAAGATTTAATGAGCATTTGGGAGATGCACGTCTCCGGCGTCCCTTCACTCCCCTAGGCGAACACATGACCGAGCATCACTTGTACATGAACCATCCGGAAACCAATGAAAATTTCAATATAGATATCCTAGGCATAGCGAAAGACGGCGCGGATTTAAAAATCTTAGAATCCCTGTTTATTCGTGAGCTGAAACCAAGTATGAATTCCCACCAATCGTCATGGCATGTATCGTAGGCTACCAGTTTTACCGATGTTTTGCGTGTGTCTGAAGAAGAAGGAAAAAAAAAAAAAATTATTATCGCGTGCGCAGGGTCTTGGAGAAAGGCCAATGAATTGCATATTGATGTGTGTAAACGGACCTTGATGTCACAACTATGTACTCTTTGCCGCCAGGTAGGCGCGTTCGTGTCGCGACGGTTTTCACCTGCCGTCCATGTATATGCATGTGTACGTTAGTTTTTTTTTTCCTTCTTCTTTTTGGGGTTTCTTTTTGGCGTTTCTAAGTGCGTGTGTCCTTTTTTTTTTTTTTTTTTTTTTTTTTTTTTTTTTTTTTTTTTTTTCTCGCAGTGGAGGTGGTGAATGGATTTTGTCAAGTTTTTGTGCCTGCGGTTATTTGAATTTTCGACCTGTTCGCCGATCGCAACGAGTGCATTGTTTGACAATGGTCTATGGCCGAAACGTCACAATATATATCTACAATTTTTTCTAACATTGAGTCGTTCCTGGATCTTGAAGATCAAGCTAGCTTTTAATATATCCACAATGATTGACCAGGAAATACGGGCATTTCTGAACTATGTACGTAATACGAACTACAGTAGTGATCTCCAAAAAGATATGGCCCACTTTGGCATTTCACATCAGAAATTAGGACGAACGGACGAACGGATCAACTTTCTTACACACTGCCGACGAAAAGACCTCGTCCCCAAGTTTATTTCGTGTGCTACAGCTAATGTGAATTCGACGTGCAACATGAAAATATCACGACAGCTAACTAAGCTGCATCATACAATACTGAATGAAGAAATCCGGGAAGCTTTTAGACACCGCAGTTATCTACTTCGAGTAATCAGTAGACTTGCAGTTCGACTTCAACAATCGTGCAGAGAGTGGGTCATCATTCTCAGCCGGTCTACCGCTGTTCTTCATCAAGAGAAGATGCACTCAAGACAACGCCACGCCAAGAAGGTACAGGCATTGCAGCGAAAGCAAGACGCTATGGCGACCATACTCCGCGACGGTGCACTCCACAACCAAGATGAAGGCCAAGATCTACAAGAAGGCACAGGGTCGCAGAATTCCGGTCGGAATCCAGTGAGCCGATTTCGTGCACACGGGGCGGCGGCCTGCGCAGCGCCGGCTACCGCCGCAGCTGACGACGCTGCCACGGATGACCGACCATCTGCTGGCACCCCCGTGGACACTGACGCCGAAATCAAGCAGGTAGGCGGTGAGAGGATCACCACCGCTATGCGACAATGGATAGCCTCACGCCCCTTTACCCATGTCTGTAGTCGATTTGTGAATGTGGTTGCGACTATTATTTCATGCGCTTTGTTTATAATAATCGCTCCTGTCCTAGGCTTTGGTACTCTGAATGAGTGTTGTAAGCGGCCCGCCTCGAGGCTACGAACCATCACTAGTCTTGCCAAGCGCCACTCAAAAGTGTTGGTTATCGTACACCGTTCAGTTACGGGACTGGGACCTCAGTTGGTCACAGTAGCAGAAAGGGTGCACCACCAGCCCCCGCCTAGGGGTGCAAAAAGTCCAGTGGACAATTTTGTATATGGCACACGCATTCCCTACAGCGAGCCCCGAATTAAGGTTCCGACAACATGCAACATGTCGAAAGCAACTGTCCGGCATGATGTGCTTGACATCTTAGATCGAGGGCCTGGCTTTGCCATAGTTAGAGCAATTGATCACAGGTGCATCAGGACAGTTGAGCTGGGACTAGAGCGGGCGTTATATGGACTTCGGTGGAGATGGCAGCGGGAGCACAAGCTCAGCCAATTTCCGCATGCTCAAGCACCCACAGGACGGGCGGGCTTCAACATCCACCACCACTTCTCTGACGCGCCTGTGTACCAGCCACCTAGGGCACCACGGGATTTAGAAGAGGTTCTTAGAGACCTGAAATGCAAGATCCTCATGGCGTTTAAAAGACAGCCAACGACGACCAGTAACGTTACTCCGGCACAAAAGCAGGGGATTCGGGAGCTCAAAAATAACAGTGACATTATAATCAAGCCCTCCGATAAATGTAAGGGCTTGGTGATAATGGACAAATCAGAATACCTTATGAAAACGAAAGCTATCACGGATGAATACATACCGATACCCTCTCGGCCGAACCCAACCAAAATCCTCGAGAAGACTACCGGTGATCTCATCAAGCACACTCTTGGACCGAAGCTTCCCAAAAATCTGACTTGTGCACTCGTTCCTCATTTCAGTCGTACAGCAGAGCTCTATGGCCTTCCAAAAAATCATAAGCCTGACACCCCACTACGTCCTATCGTGTCAGCGTGTGGTGACCCGTTAGAGAAACTATCCTGGTTCACATGTCAGATCCTGACCCAAGTATTGGCATTGATTCCAGCACACCTTCCTAACACGGAGTCCTACTTGAACAAAGTGAAACAAAAATTTCCTCGCTCTCTCCCGGCAGGAGCTATCGCTTTCACAATGGACGTCAGGAACCTTTATGGTAGTATACCGATAAAGGAAGGTATAGCTGCGATCATGGAAATAATCACTGAAAATTCGAATAGTGTCAACACCTTTGGGCTTACGTTAGAAGACTGTGCCAAAGTTTTGCACCACATTTTCCATAACAATATAATACGTTTTGGGGATGCACTTTTCAAGCAGGTTAAGGGCGTAGCGATGGGGAACAGGTGTGCCCCACCATTCGCTATAGCCTTTATGCATGCTCTTGAGTCCAAATTCTTAAATGGCATCATGTTGGAACCAGCAATTTATCTGAGGTACATTGATGACATCTTTGGAATTTGGACCCATGGACTGAAGACCCTTCTCGAATTTTACGCTAGCATCAATGCCACTCATCCGGACATCTCGTTTACCATAGAACACACGTTCACTTCAAATTCCATTCCATTTTTGGACACCCTGTTCACAGTAAGCGCGGATGGGTCATACACCACTGAGCTGTATATAAAGCCTATGGCGGCGCCTGTCATTCTCCACTACAACTCAGCACATCCCATTACCACGAAAACCTCAGTGCTCCATGCACAAATAAGGAGAGCTACCCGCATTTCCTCAGACGAAGCAGCGTGTAGGCGGAGTCTTCAGAAAATGCGCGACCTCTTCCTGGCCAATGGGTACCCACCTAGGAAGGTGTCGCTGGCCATTGACCAGGGAATGGCCCAGTTCAGGCGTCAGGGGAAAGTGAACTATGTCCAACACCACCGTACCAGAAGCAAAAAGGAATCGAGCTACACCTACATCCGATTACCGTTCGTCACCGACAAACTTTGCTGTACGGTAAACCAAATTTTACGCTCATCAAAACTAGACAAAATTAGAATCGCGTGGCACAGCGGACCGTCACTAAAATCTAATCTGGTAAGGTCAGCCCTCAGCATCCTCACTTGCCCTTCAGGTAACAAAAAATGCCACACATGTGGCAATGGCCTAAAAGGAAGATGTCGAGTAAAAATGCAGTTTACAAGGTGACGTGCATCACTTGTCCGTCCGCTCTCTATGTTGGGGAAACAATTCGCCCTGTAAGGGAAAGATTTAATGAGCATTTGGGAGATGCACGTCTCCGGCGTCCCTTCACTCCCCTAGGCGAACACATGACCGAGCATCACTTGTACATGAACCATCCGGAAACCAATGAAAATTTCAATATAGATATCCTAGGCATAGCGAAAGACGGCGCGGATTTAAAAATCTTAGAATCCCTGTTTATTCGTGAGCTGAAACCAAGTATGAATTCCCACCAATCGTCATGGCATGTATCGTAGGCTACCAGTTTTACCGATGTTTTGCGTGTGTCTGAAGAAGAAGGAAAAAAAATTATTATCGCGTGCGCAGGGTCTTGGAGAAAGGCCAATGAATTGCATATTGATGTGTGTAAACGGACCTTGATGTCACAACTATGTACTCTTTGCCGCCAGGTAGGCGCGTTCGTGTCGCGACGGTTTTCACCTGCCGTCCATGTATATGCATGTGTACGTTAGTTTTTTTTTCCTTCTTCTTTTTGGGGTTTCTTTTTGGCGTTTCTAAGTGCGTGTGTCCTTTTTTTTTTTTTTTTTTTTTTTTTTTTTTTTTTTTTTTCTCGCAGTGGAGGTGGTGAATGGATTTTGTCAAGTTTTTGTGCCTGCGGTTATTTGAATTTTCGACCTGTTCGCCGATCGCAACGAGTGCATTGTTTGACAATGGTCTATGGCCGAAACGTCACAATATATATCTACAATTTTTTCTAACATTGAGTCGTTCCTGGATCTTGAAGATCAAGCTAGCTTTTAATATATCCACAATATATATATATATATATATATATATATATATATATATATATATATACATATATAAATATATATATATATATATATATATATATATATATATATATATATATATATATATATATATATATATATATATATATATATATATATATATATATATATATATATATATATATATATATATCAATTCATACCTCATGGTGTCACAACTTTTTACTTCCTCCCTGCAGTCGTACACTTTTGGGGGTCTGGTATTTGTGGTATCATTATCTATCTACCGCCAGAATATGATCCCTGGATCTATTGGAAGAGAGTATGATGATCTGGAGCCACTGCGATGGTTTCATGATGGTTTCTCGTTGCCGTAATGCATACATGATACAACCTTGTCTTTTACTTGCTGCCGTCATGCACTTTTTGGCATTCCCATGTGGAAATAGCGCCATAAAATTGTTATTGGATCTATTGGAAGAGGCCCTGGTAATCTGGAGCCACTGCGATTGTTTCATGGAGGTTTCACGCTGCCCTAATGTATACATAATGTGCTATAACTTTCTGTTTTACTTTCTGTCTTCATACACTCTTTGGTATCCCCATATGGAAATGCCGACAGAATATGATCCCTGGATCTATTGGAAGAGGTCCTGATGATCGGGAGGCACTTCGATTGTTGCATGGTGGTTTCACGCTGTCCTAACGTATACATAATGTGGTATAACTTTATATTTTACTTGCTGCCTACTATCTATCCATGCTTCCACTGCAATAACTATCTAGCTTCCACCTTCAGCCCACCCGGGAGGCGGCGGCGGCGGCGGCGGCGGTGGAGGTGGAGGTGGAGGTGGCGGTGGAGGAGGCGGAGGCGGAGGCGGAGCAGGATGCAATTGGTGGTGGTGTCCTTACAAATAAGTCACGGCTGTGACGATGGCGTCAGAAGAAAAATCGCACGCGTTTCGTGCACTGGCTCCGACCAGTTTATGACAAAACCACGACGACGGAAGCAAGCCGGTGGCAGTTCATTGTTAACGTAAATACATTGATGGGTTTAGACAAAGCCTATTGGAAGTATCGGTAACTGAGAGACGACACCAACGTCAGGGAGGCTGCTATTGACCCACCGGCGAGTCACATCAAATGGCATCGCTTCGCGAATGGATCGGTTCATCGCTCCACCAACACCGAACCTCAGCACCAACCATGCTGGATAATCCGATATTTACTACGGATGATCCAGCCATATTCGCCGATTACTCAACCAAGGAACACTGGTCGATGTCTTGGTTAACACACGGTTGCCAAATGGCTACCATGCGGTTACCGCACCATGGCTACCGCGCCCTGGTTACCACACCATGGTTACCACACAATGGTTACCACACCATGGTTACCACATCATGGTTATCACACCATGGTTACCACGCTATGATTACCATACCATGGTTAACACGCCATGGTTACCACACCATGGTTACCACACCATGGTTACCGCATCATCGTTACCGCGCCATGGTTACCACACCATGGTTACCACACCATGGTTACCAGACAATGGTAACCACACCAATGTTCCCACAACAGGCAGGTCACAACTAGGGTCGCGGCACTCCATATAAGATCAGAGTGTCTTCACCGACGAGCAGAGGTCAAGCAAGCTGCACGCTCACCAACTATGGTGTGCAGCGCGATTACCATGTGGGGGACAACTCAGGCAGCAATTTTCCACATTCCATAATGCGGAGCACACTGTAAGTACGCGCCAGCATGGTTTGATATTGCTGAATTGCATTGGAAGCGCGTATAATTGCGTCTAGATCAAAAGTACAACAAAGCATTCCAGAAACATAACCAAAGACGTCACCTACCAATTATGCCGAATCATGACAACTCGCTCCTTTTTATCGAACCTTGAATCTAATCATCGCTTTTGAACTAGTGAAGGGCCAGACACGTACTGGGTGAAAGTTTTTGTCAGGTAGCATGCATGCTGTGCTAACACGAAGGGAATATGTACAATGAATTGCGTTTGGTAGTTTCCGCTATATTTATTGTTTTACTTCCCGAATCTGCCAGGTTATGTGTCACTGCTTGCAATTAATCACGGCATTTTCCTTTTGTACCACAAAAACAAGATAGTGCTGGGTACGATGCTGTACCCCATCTTGCATGTCCACCACTTATACTTACATATATCTGAAAAACCTGGAGGCCTTGCACACTTAGGTTCCTGTAGAGGTTCCAGCGCGTTGATTAGAACTTGGAGAGATTGCTACATGTCAGTGATTGTACAGGACAGACAATTCGAAGCACTTCAAAGACAAAAGGCGGAGAGAAGCTGGACTTGAAGCTGGCAAACAGTATGACTGACGACAGGCGAAGTAGGTTCACGGTCGTAAAACAAGTTCAGCTTAACATGTTCAGGTGGGGATATCGGGATGCAAGCTTGCCGCCACGGTAGCTCAGTTGGCTGGAGCGCTAGCCTACACTGGTCTCCCCTATCCTGGCAAGACAGGGTTCAAATCGCTTCTCGCGCCCGAATTTAGCCTCAGGCTGGGAGGGTCAGCTTTGGAAACCGGCCCGATAAGGCCGGGGACGAGCTACTAAGGCGGCCGTGTAGGTGCAATCACGGCACGTTAAACTATCGGTCAACCTTATGTCTTTGAACTGGAATTCATAGAACGGTTGGTAGGGCCAGGGTTCACTCAACAAGCCTTGCCCAGCAATAGGGCCCTTGTTCATAGAGCCACCCAAGCATGAATTTGGACTATTTTTTACATGACGTTAACCCCGTCTCTCCGATCAGCTCCTCACACCCCGTCTCGGGGGGGGGGAGGGTAAACACCCCCTCTATCTTCCAAACTATCACACATTGAAAATGCATTGCTATCAGGTTCCATATTGCCAGAGCCTACTGATGATGAGCATACCAGAGCCTACAAAATGCACAACATACTTTTCACACCAATCTCGAACTCTTTCAATCGGACAATTCGGAGGACTACAATGCTTCTTTTCAACTTTTAACATACCCATTTAAATCTCTACCGGCCATCAAAATGCACAATCTCACCATTACAGACCCACAAGCCATAGTAAATTGCATAGCTGATACCGTAGCCCATAATAGCTCCGATGTGAGTTACCAGCCTAATTTCCTACCAGATGCGCAACACACTTTTCACACCAATATCGAACTCTTTCAATCCGACAATAACGAGGATTACAATGCTTCTTTTCAACTTTTCGAACTGCAGAATGCCATTTCCTCCGCCGGTAACACTTCAGTAGGGCCTGACAAATTACATTATTCCTTCTTTCGATATTTATCTCCCCACACCAAACAATGCATCATAGCGACAGTTAATTCATTATCGCAAATCACATCTTTCCTGAAACATGGAAAAAAGCTACCATCATTCCCATTCCAAAACCCTGCAACGATCACAGTAACCCCAATAATTTTCCGCCAGTTGCTCTTTCCAGTTCCTTGGGGAAACTTTTTAAAATAATGATTAGTAAAAGACTAACCTGGCACCTGGACGCAAATTATTTTTTATTTCCATTCCAAGGTGGTTTTCGTCACGGACGCAGCCCAGTCGACCATCTCATTAGATTACAGACAGACATCCGACTTAGTTACAAAAAACACGAACATACTATGGCAGTATTTTTGGACATTAGCAAAGCTTATGATATGGTCTTCAAACTCGCAATACTTTTCAAAATTGATCAACTCGGTTTCAAAGGACACTTAGCTCATTATTTAACAGGTTTGATATCTGCTAGTCGCTCTTTCCACCTCAGATGTCGATCATCAACCTCCATTCAGCATGTTATGAACAACGGATTGCCACAGGGGAGCTGCATATCACCAGCTTTATTTAACATCATCGTTAATGACCTTTTCGCTGATATGCCTGCAAATGTATTATTTTCTCTTTTCGCTGACGATAGTGCAATTTGGTGCTCGGACAAAAACTACGAATATTGTTCGATTCGGCTTCAAAACGCCCTTGACAAAGTACATCAATAGTCCATCAAGTACGGTTTCAATTTTTCGGCCCCCAAATCTGCAACCATGATTTTTAGCAAATGCACTCCGTTAGGGACCGATGGTTTGAAGGATCATTTGCTGGGTATTATATATTTATTATTATATCGGGTAACTTCTTGAGCAGCTTGCTAAACATTACACGAAGATTTATCATGCCTTCCATTCCGTGTTTCATTTTCCGCAATCCGTACTGTACATACCTCGCAAGAAATCAACAAGTTCAAACCTTAGTGGATTTATGAGCGATCGTGAGTGGAATATATTGGTAATGTGAGGGTTTTCGTCTGCCCGTCCCTGCAGGCGGGCTTCTACATTTCTGGCGCGCGTGCGACATTCGCTGCAGTTGTACATTTCTGCTGGAGCCATATGTTGAAGAGTCCCACCTTTGTTAATTGTACGTGTACCGCACGTCCTTCCTTCATCGATGTGTGGAAATTGCGAGTATTATGAATGGACGTAGGTAGCCAGAGGATTTTTTAACTTATTCTCAGTGTTAGGCATGCTAGACCAAGTTTGAATGGAAAATGTTCCTGGAAAAGACTGAGGTAGGTAAGGTGTGTAGCAATCCTGAGGTCAGAACTACCTTCTCGTGACTGTTTGTGACGAACCTGAAATGATTATGCATATTACCAAATCAGCATAGTATGAGAGAAGGCCTAATAGGTGTTAATTTATTGGGAAATCATATAGGCCTATTTATTTTTACAAAGCTCAGTCATGGTCAGGAGAAAGCTACGTACCTTTTGACTTTTATAAGGTAAAGCTTTTAATTTTTGAAGAACACATTTCATTTTTGAATGGCAGCCTTCTGAGTTTTGAGTTTTCCATTTCACTTGCTCACAAGCCACAGGCTTTCTGCATGCTCACAAGCTGCAGACACGGCATGCTCACAAGCTGCAGACTCTGCATGCTCACAAACTGCAGGCTTTTCAGATGCTCACAAACTGCAGGCTTTCCGCATGTTCACAAACCGCAGGCTTTCAACATGCTCACATCCTGCAGGCCTTCCACATGCTGACAAACTGCAGGCTTTCCAGATGATCACAAATTGCAGTCTTTCTGCATGCTCACAAATTGCAGTCTTTTCACATGCTCACAAACTGCAGGCTTTCCACGTGATCACATGCTGTATACTTCTACATGCTTACATTTGCACATTTTCTGATTGCTCACAGGACACAGGATTTCCACATGCTCACAATCTGCAGGCTTGCTGCATGCTCACAAAGATGCAAGGTTTCTGCATGCTCATATGCTACAGGCTTCTGCCATGCTTGCAAGCTGCTGCCTTTCTGTATGCTCACAATCTGCAGGCTTTCTGCTTGTTACAAACTGCAGGCTTTCCACATGCTCACATGCTGCAGACTTCCTGTATGCTGACAAGCTGCAGACTTTCTGCTTACTCCCAAGCCAAAGGACTTCCATTTGCTGACAAATTGAAAGCTTGTTGCATGCCAGCAAGCTGCACGCTTTCTTTCTGATGACATACTGCAGGCTTTCTGTATGCTCACAAGCTTCAGACTTGCTGCTTGCTCACAAGCTGCAGGCTCTGCATGCTTACAGGCTTCAGGCTTTCTGCTTTCCCACAAGCTTCAGGCATTCTGTTTGCCCACAAACTGCCCACAAACCTGATTAATTGGTTGAACTATAGCATCGAGTAAGAATGTTGGCAATTTACAGCAACAAATTGCAAATGCAATGCAATTTGGCCTCTAAATAAACTCGAGGGCTGCGTTATAATAAACTGTATTAAATTTATGCTAGAATTTATGCTAGGTTATTTCGGGAAGCTGAAAAGGAACTGGCAATTCCACTTTGTATAATATTTTGTAGATCAGTTTCACAAAATGAAATTCCAACCGATTGGAAAAGGGCAAATGTAGTTCCTATTTTCAAGAAAGGAGAAAGAGTGAAAGTTGAAAATTATAGCCCAGTAAGCCTCACATCCCTAGTCTGCATGGTACTCGAATCAATTATCAAAGATAGAATAGTTAGTTTTCTGGATGGAAACACATTGATTGAAGATACTCAACATGGGTTTAGAAAAGGGAGATCGTGTCTCACAAATCTCTTGGACTTTTTAACTTTTGCTACAGAACAATTTGATCAGGGAAATCAGGTTCATGTAGCATATCTTGACTTTAGTAAGGCCTTTGACAAGGTACCCCATAAACGGTTAATGATGCAGCTTCAGGTCCATGGCATTGCAGGTAGCATCCTAAAATGGATTGGGTTGTGGCTTTCAGATAGACAGCAGAGAGTGATGGTTAATGGTACAAAGTCATCATGGCAAAATGTTCTTAGTGGAGTCCCTCAGGGGTCGGTACTTGGGCCACTGTTGTTCATTATATTTGTGAATAGCATTGAATGTGGCCAAAGCAGTAAGGTTTTGAAATTTGCGGATGATTTGAAGATCTTTAGGGCAATAACAGGGCACAATGAGCAGGTTTTGCTGCAGAACGACTTAGACGCGTTTGTGAAGTGGTCCGAAAAATGGCAAAAGAAGTTTAATTTTGATAAGTGCAAAGTCATGTATGCAGGTAGGCAGCATATGAAGGCGCCATACTTGATGGATGGCCAAGTACTATCTGTGACTCAGCAGGAGAAGGACGTAGGTGTTATTTTGAACACAAAATTGGGGGCATCAGAACAGACCAAAGAAGCCAGGAAGAAGGCACTAAGAATGCTTGGGGCGATATAGAGGAATGTGTCATACAAAAGTGAGGACGTCATCAGGAAGCTTTACTGTGCATATGTCAGGCCACATTTGGAATACTGTGTCCAAGCTTGGTCCCCTAGTTATGAGAAAGATTGTTGGCTTTTAGAGACAGTACAAAGGAAGGCAACAAAAATGGTTAATGGTATAGGCAACCTGGCATATCAGGAAAGATTGAAGAAATTGAATATGTTTTCAATTAGATATAGAAGGCTGAGAGGAGATCTCATCGAGGTTTTTAAATTTGTTCATGGCCAGGAACAGGGATATCTCAGGGAAATGTTGGAATTTAACAGAAATGATGCAATTAGAGGTCATCAATTCAAAATTAAAGTTAATCACAGCAGCACAAGGTTCAGACAGTCTTTCTTCACCAACAGGGTAGTAGAACACCGGAAGCAGGTGCCGGGAACAATTGTCAGTAGCAACACACTGAACATGTTTAAAAACGGCATAGACAATCATCATAAGAATACGGGGCTTGTTTTTCTGTATTCTGGGGAGGGTTGATTGACAGATTTGGTGGGCAAATGGTTCAGTGTACAAAGTGCAACCAAGAAGGGCCCTTGTGGCTCATAGTTGCACTGATCTTTTATGTCTTTATGTCTATTATCTCGGATATTTTTGGCAGTTGTCTTGGATATTGTTCTACTTGAAAGTGGGCGTCGAAAGTTGAAGATGATTACACCGCTAAGGTGAGGACTAAATAAGATCAGGTTGCGTGTAACTTTCACAGATGTCCAATTGCATGCATTCCAATCGCCTTGCATACAAATCATTCATGCCAATTGGCCTCTTAAGTACGGCCACTACGGCCACAAGAAGTAGTGTATCTTATAGCGAAAGCTTGGTTCTACTTGGAACCAGGCGTCGAATTTTAGTTTTCCCGGTCAGTTAGTAGCTACACCGATTACATCACGATTTTAAGTAAATTTCCCTATGGCGGGTTAACGCTCTGAACCGGCCCAGAATGCTAAATGAGCGGCTCGGTCCGTAACGCCCTGCCCAAACCCAGATACACAGCTTCACCTTGGACAAAATGACATACCTTTTGTACATTCGTTTAAAGTTCTTGGTGTAATTTTTGATCGTAGGCTTTCCATGCATCAACACATGAAACACATCAAGAACAAATGTTTTTGCGCACTAAATTTATTTCGCTGCATTACTTCCTTAGGAGTAATGCAGTAATACTTTAGCCGATCGCCCTTAGGAGGCGATCGTCACACTCTTTTACAACTATATAAATCCTTAGTAATCCCCATCATTGAATATGGCTCAGTAGTTTATTCTGGTGCCAGCCCATCCTCCTTACACATTTTAGACACCATTCAAAATAAATTTATCCGTATCGCACTTGGTGCAATGACCACTTCACCCATCACCTCTATAGAAGCCGAATCGCGAATTCCTCCTTTAGCTCTCCGCCGAATGCAACACACACTTGGATACGGCTAAAAAATTCAGTTTCATGCAAACCACCCGACATATACGTCATTGCAAATTATCCCAAATTTACATCATCATTATTTAGGTCCAGCCGAAAAGCGAACTGGACTCACTATAGCTTCTCGGGTCAAAACATTCTCGGAACAACTTCACTTCACCATTCCACCAATTACTTTTTTTCTCCACCAATTACACCACCGTGGCAGATAGCCGAAAGACACATTCTATATCTCACCACCACTCCAAAATCACATCTTTGTCCAGAGTATGTCAAGCAAAAATCCACCAGCTTCGGTCTCGATATCGCCATGTTCCCTTTATCTTTACTGACGGATCTAAGGATGCTAACACGACAGGAAACGCCATAGTTTCGGGTATACACACAACACAGCATCGTCTACCAAAACGGAACTTCCATTTTCATCGCCGAATTACATGCCATTGTGATTGCCCTTCGTTATATTCGTGATCGTTTCCTTTGTCACCACATGCGCAGCGTTGTTATTTGTTCCGACTCAAAATTTGTTCTTTAATCACTTTCTTCACTTTCTTTTTCACAACAGTGCAATATTTCCATGTATGACACACTTCAAACATTTTACATGATTGGCGTGAAGGTCCGTTTCCTGCGGATGCCCAACCACTGCGGCATCCCAGGAAACGAAAAAGCTGACAAATTAGCAAAATAATCATTACAACTTCCAAACATGAAAGAAATTCCACCACATTTTGACGCCATTAAATCATCGATACAGCAGAGAATTCGACATTTTTTTACACCAAAAGACATAAAACTGAAACCATACACAATTACGACTTATCAAACCTACTGTTGAACCATGGGCATCATCTTTTCAAAAACCGACACGAAGAAAAAGTCCTATCACGTTTACGCATAGGCCATACCATTCTTACCCATCGATTAATCAACACGACTTGACCTCGACCTTCATGCCCATCATGCAACACTCATATAACAGTTCCACATATATTACTACACTGCACACAATATCATGACCATAGAAAACCACTGTTCGATTACTGCCACGCACACATTTCATTACTGCCCCTTTCACTCGATTTCACTTTGCCCTCACTGTTGGGGAATGATCACCCTTTTCTTATCAAGTTACTTTTTATGTTTCTGCGAGAAATCAACTTGTTCCAGGTCTTATAAACTGACTTTTACGATTTGGTACTTTGTTCCTTTTCATCAGCGGCACGGAATGGGCTGAGGAGGCCGAAGTGCCTAATTTAACAAATCAAATCCAAACTATGGGCGGTACGAAAATGAATCGGGTGTCATCGGAAAGCTCTCGACGAGTAGGGCCAGACATCCCCCCCCCCCCCCCCATAAAAAAAAATCCCAAAAGTGACGTCATTAGGGTGTCTAGGTTTTCCGGACTTACATCATGTTTTTGACTCTGGGGAGTTCATTTCGGGGAGAATTGAAGAAAAATTTTATTTGGAATCAGAAAAGGACCGCCAAATCGATCAGGGCCATACAATTTGTGTGCACTCTAAAATCAAAACTTTATTTTATTGAAATCTCAACATTTTGAGTTTTCAAGTTCTCTTTAATTTGACTTTTTTAATGGGTAGAGCGGACAGAAAAACGTTGCTAAAAGTCAACCTGCTCGCACCAAAAAATTCTTACTTTAGCCAGAATCATCGATTTTAACTCTAATGGGCAAATATGCAAGACTAATAAGTAATCAAAAACGGAAATATTAATTTCTCTGGTGCATTTTGTTGCATCCCTAAAGATAAGCAAACACTAAAAGTTTCATTAAAATATCTCTATCCGTTAAATCGCGACAACTGGTTGCACTTTTTTGGGAGGTGACCTAACTTGACCTGGACCTCGTTGACCTCAGATGATCTGACTTCAAAATTTTGGTGCAGCATGCCAAATTGATGTGGGGAAAAGGTATGCCAAAATTCGGCGTGCTGCCGCGCGCCGTTTTTTTTTACTATCCGCTGAAAACCTTAGGGGGGCGTTAACCCCCCCCCCATGAGACGGCGCGGGTTAATCTTAATTTCACTCAGAGGTCATCCAGATATCCACGCAGCGACTGATTAGAGGATAGCTGGGTCTGAGCTGACTCCCGACCAGAGGCTTACATCCTGGTGTCACGGGTCCATGGTAGGGGGGTAATTTGGGAATTTTGGGATTTCGCGTGTGCCCCTGGGGGAAAAAATTTTAAAAAAATTTTAAGAATTTTACCAAAAATATACTTTTTCTAAATTAAAAAAAAAAAAAAAAAAAAAAAAAATTTCTTTTCCGGCCCCCGCCGGCGGGGGGGGGGGGGCGGGAGCGCGGCAAAAGGGGGGCCCCCCCCCCCCCCCGGGGCAAAAAAACCCCCCCCAGCGGCGCGGGGGCGAAAAAAAAAAAAAAAAAACCCGAACAAAAAAAAAATTTTTGGGGGGGGGGGGGGCCCGAAAAAAAACGGCGAAATGGGTCGCCAATTCACGCTTTTGCTACCGGAGAGGGGGGGCGGTTTGCTCTCTGAGGGTTTTGAAACAAGTCTTTCCATGCAACGATACATTTTTCGGTAAAACTAACATTTTCGAGCGGAAAAATCAATTTTGGCAGCTAAAAGGCTTAAATTAGATCGTTCGGGGGGCAAGGCCCCTGTGACTCCCGGGTAGGTCACTCACCGGCGCGCTGTACGCTATTATATTCAGTAGGTACTCAATGACCGTGACAAAAGGTAAATTGAGTGTGCAGTAAATATCGTTAAATTACCTGTAAAAGTTAATCCCTTTTAAGCATCATCCGTTGATGAACGTTATCCGATCTCCTCTTCCGATCCGATTGCACCTTGAAAACTCCGCTTGACTGTGCCTAACCTGTTTCTCTTACCTTGCAGTTGGTGACACCTGGTCCTGGTCCTGGTGTGCGACACTGATGAATTTCGCTTAAACCGAAGACGGCCGCGATGCCGCCCAAAACCAGAGCAATGTCTGGCGGGATCGATCCCGATGTCGTGTTCCCGGCAGTTCCAAAGTTCATCCCGGCATCGCAACTCCCCACTCTCAAAAGTGTGATTGGCGTCCTCCGGCATATCACCACTGCCAAGACACCACACGAAAAGGCGGTGAGGGAGGTGAGCAAGCTGGTAGCCGCCAAATGGTTTCACGACACCGTCTACTGTATCTCACTGAACGGCGTGGTCCGAAGGATGGACAAGCTGTGGAAAACTTTCCGCGAGGGACGGAAGAGGATCGCCACTGGACAGGGCGGAAAGCCCGTTAACGAGTTTAAAGAGCTGGCGGAGCAGGCCGACAAGTTATTTGACATTAGAGCGGACACTGCGCTCCAAGAGGAAAAATGCAAAGCCGAGTGGGGAGTCAACATGTCTCAGTCCGAGCAAAAATACTACGATGACCAGAAGACGGAGAGACAGATGCACTGCGACAGAGGAGTTGATCCTGTTTGGTACCAAGCAGTGATGAGGAAGGAGAGGGCGCGGGAGAGAGAGGAGCGGTACAGACAGGAAAGGGACCAGCAGTTCCAGTTCAAGGACATTGCCGAAATAGAGGACATGCTGTCGGCCGAAGGGAATATCGTGTCGGCCTCGTCGACGAGTGCGGACGTGACCCCGGAGAAAGTGACCCCTCAGGCGGCAGACAGTGGCAGGAAAAAGAGGAAGCTGTTCGTGTCAGAGTTAGAGGAGAGCGAGATGGAGGAGATTCCAGCCAGGTTGGCACACGTACGGGACAGCGAGCGGAAGGTCCGGGACTCACTCTACCTCACAGTGGGGAACCTGGTGGGGAGGGGGATGTCGTTGAACGAGGCCTGTGTGGCGGTGGTCGAGGTGGGGAACGGTTTGTTCGAGCGGAAATGGAAGCTGCCGGCGGAGGATTCAGAGCTGTTTGACCTGGACACTCTGCCTACGAAGGCCAGCATTCGTCCCAAGCTCAACTTGATTGAGGCGGAGGCCCTGTCTCTCGCCGTGTCAGAGGTCAGCCATGCCAAGGAGGGTGGTCGGACAATCACTGCCGCAATCGACTCCACGACAAAGCGCAGAGTCGGAAAGTTCGCCACACAGGGGATCCACGTCGGGAGAAACGTTCCCATCCCGCTCCCGCTAATGGGGATCGCTGGGGAGTCCACCGACGAAATCGCGCTGCAGATCGACTGCGGTATGGAGATTCTGGCGGCTGTCCAAGGGAAGACCGCTAAGGAGGTGTACAGTCTCATTGACGTGCACATGACTGACAGCACGGTACACAATAAGGGGTTCGCGGCCGTGCTGGCCGAGATGTACGACCTCGACAAGCAGGCCGGCCAGATTTTCTGCGGCTCCCACACCACGCTCGGGTTCTCCAACGCCCTCAACAAGAAAGTGGCTGCAATTGAGGCTGACATGAAGGTGGATCAGGTGCTGAGCAAATTCATGGTGGGAATGGAGCTTGACAGCAAGCACAGGAGCCTGGCCGGCCAGGCACTCGACATGGTGCTGAAGCTGATTGCGCCGGAGTACTCCCACAAGGCCTGGAACTGCAATCAGCTCTACAGGAACTTCCTGGAGCAGAAGCAGGTGGAACTGGTCCTCTTCAGCTACAAGGATCAGCGTTTCGGCTGCTTGTCCCGGGCGGCCGGCGTACTCCTCTTCAACCTGCCGCACATCGAGATGTTCCTCTCCCAGAACCCACACATCAGCAACCGACTCGCCTGCCTGGTGAGAGAACTGCTGGAGCTTCCCTACCTCAGGGTGGTGTTTGCTGTGTTCGCCGCGGTGGGCGTCCATGTCATCGAGCCCTTTTACTGCATGACAATCGACAGCCAGTCGACCCACTCGAGTCTCAAGACGTTCTACACCCAGCTCCACTCCGACCTGGGCAAGGTGGCAGACGACAGGTTCTTCGCCCTGGAGAACCCCCAGTTCGAGTCTGTCAGTGAGGAGATGTTTGGCGGAGTGGTGGCCAGCTATGGTGAGTCTGTGGTCGGTGCCATCAGGGAGGCGGCCGCTGAGAATATGGATGACGCCGTCGACCTCCTCAACATCTGCCTGCCGGAGCTGCAGACCGTGCTGGCCCGGCAAAGGAGGGACTACGGCCTGGCAGAGGAATTCCCTGCTGAGTTCCCCGTGTTCGAGCAGGCAGCGAACATTGACGACACCCCGGTGAACAATCTAGCGATGGAGAGGCAGTGCGGAACGGTGGACTACCGGCTGAAGAAGCTGCAGACTCTGCCGGCAGTCAGCCGGTCCATGGTCCTAGCCCGGGCGAAGGAACTGCGGGAGGGGAAAGAGTCTGAGTTCCGATCATACAAGCTGCAGGTGGCGAAAAACAGGAGGTGGAGCTGGAGTGGTCGGAAAAGACAAGAGAGAAGTTCGCTCAGGGTGCGGGGAGCGACAGTTGGCCGCCCAGACGAAGGAGAGGAAAAGACTGGACCTGCTGGACCTGCTTAAGGCGGATGGTGGGCCCTTCACAGACGCCGAGCAGGTCCAGACGTACCTCGCCAGACCGGAACTGGAAGAGAAGGCGAAGCAGCAGAGGCTGAAAAAGAGCTACAGTTCGCCAGAGAGAGCTCAACAACGCTACCCAGGGTGGATCCGCTCTTCCGCATCCAAGTCACCCTGCCAAACAACAGGAGGCGGGACAAGACCTCCAAGGAGTTTGGAGACTCCCTGATGGCCTTCCTGGGCAAGAAGGCCGAGTCCGCGGCCATGGAGTACAGGCTGTTCAAGTCCTCGCTACGGAAGTTCAACCCGGAGAGCGACCGCAGCAACGTCAACAACTGAGTGCTGACCCTGCCGTTTGCTGCCGTTTGCCGTTTGCGTTTGCTGTGAAATGTTTTGTTGTTTGCTGTTTTGCTGTTCAGTCCTCCCTCCAGAAATTCAACCTGCCGACCGCAGAAACGTTAACAAAAGAGTGCTGAACCTGTTGTTTGCTGTGAAATTTTTGTTGCTTGCTGTTTGATGTTTTGCTGTTCAAGTTCTCCCTCCGGACATTCGACACGGAGAGCGACCGCAGAAACGTCAAAAACTGAGTGCTGAACCTGTTGTTTGCTGTGAAATGTTTTGTTGCTTCCTGTTTGATGTTTTGCTGTTCAAGTTCTCCCTCTGGACATTCAACCCGGAGAGCGACCGTAGAAACGTCAACAACTGAGTGCTGAACCTGTTGTTTGCTGTGAAATGACGACGGCGGAAGCTGCTCAAATACAAGGGTTGAATTTTTATTAGAAAGTAGTTATGTAGGTGTGAAATTCATCGACATTTACTAATGCATGGTTACCGTTACAAGCGCCTTTGTATTTAAACAGCGGTTCCATATCACGGGCTATATCACGGGCGTCATTCGTGAAGCTACAGGTCCTATTTTCATTTAGCCAGGGTTCAGGTTAATCACGTTCTAGGTCACTTAACGAGGCGTTTCAAGCTAAGCCCGAAATAAGGCTAAACACGAAAAGTTATTGAACGTTTGAGATCATTTAACAATCGAAACACAACATACATATATTGGAAAGGCACTTCAGTTGTTTAAATTATTCATCACAAATAGAAGCTTTCTCAGTTGGAATTTTTATGCAGACTTCACCCTTACCTGAATGACCGGTGGCCGCAGCGCTATTGAGCGTCATATGTACGACCCGCACAGGCCTCGATAGGCTAATACACTCTATTTATCCTTTTGTCAAAATCAGTGAGTACCCAGCACCTACATGCAAGATCCCGCACAACGTACTGGAGCATCACCAGCCGCCGCGCTACCGATAGAGGCGATTTTGAGCCGCCGGGCGGTGGGCCGGCCGCCCTTATGGCGCCGTGCCTGCGCCCCGCGCCGAGCGGCGCCGGACACGAAAAAGTAATTTGGCCCTAGTAGGGTTTTTTTGGAAGATCGAAACAGAATATATATTGGAAAAATGCTTAAAATTGTCTGAAATATATATCCCCCGATGGACACATGCGAATTCCAAAATTGCCAAATTATCCTCCCCCTATCCATGGCACCATTTACCATGCGTATGCTCTTTGGCGAACACATTGCCAGCGCAAGGTGTTTAATCACAACATCATTGATGATTTGCAGTTCAAACTGAGAACGTTCTAGCTTGCGATATATTTTCCTCACTCCCATGGTGTTTGACATGAATACTCATATGAAGTGCACTGAAAATACTATGAATTATGTTCCGTTAACCAAGCATGGCACGCTTTGAAGTTGCTGGTGGTAACAGCGAGCTTAAACCGCGACATTTTCGGGCTTCATCGGTGTCTTGTGCTCGTCATACCCAGGAAGCAAAAAGTGGTATTTGACTTCTAGTGGTTAGCAGACTTGAAGCCCGTTGACTTCTGGCGACGAGACCCGGCCCAGCGTGCCCGGGAGCGCCAAAGCCGTTGGTTGTTTTCATCACCAATGTTTTCATGAATTACAAGCAAAACGAATGCACGCGATATGAATTATATTTTGAATGAATATTCTATTTGAATGAATATACCAAAAGGTGTGCCAACCCCTGGACGGAAATGCAACACTAGGTGCCCGAATCCTGGGCAGAAAGGGCACTAAGAGCAGTGGAATGAAAATATTAATAAAAGTAAACTAAAAACAGCTCTTCTTGAAGACAAACGTGGTAGTTATGTGATATTAACATGGAAACCCTGAGCACAAATCAGAAAAAGGCATGGGCTGGACTTTTCAAGCTTACCTGCCAACTTCTTCAACTACTATTCCTTTGGGACTTAACCCTCGCCAGTATTCGGCATTTTACCAAATTCGGTCGTATAGGGGGGTTGGTTGGTACGACCCCCCCCCCCCTGGCGATTCGAAACCGTGCATGTTACGAAAACGAACCAAATACGAAAGTGATAGATTTGGCCGAGATCTCGCGGTTGGAATTCAGTATGACCTTCTAAGGTCAATGGTTGACCTTCCAGGTTAGATCAAACGTCTAAAATTGATTTTTTGGGGTATTTTCCGAAGAAAATCGTCAGCTATATCGAAACTACTGTCTAAATATGCACGACATGGCCGGAAACATGTTTATTGGGACCTTGCGAACATAACTACATGTGACACGATGTGATCGGACCAATATGTCATGCACCAAATGAGGTCAAAGCCGTGACCCCAAATATCCATCTTTTTTAAGAGTGGTTCCAATTTCGAAGTTTAAAGTTCCTTAGGGTAAAAATGGACGCTGAATTCGAATTCAGCACGAAAAATTACCATAGGTCAGCTAAAAAAGGTCGAAAGGTCAAACGAGGTCAACCGAGGTCACCGATTTTTGGAACATTATTTTTCCAATGGGAACCCATCTGGGCATTGCAAAATTGCATTGCAAAACACATAATACCAGTGGATGTAGGCAACAATGTCAGGTTTAGGTGCGATAATCACGTATTTGTTGAAAACTGCTCGGAGGTGCTCCCTTTTATGACCTCATAACTCTGTGACCTGACATGCCCTCCCAAAACAATTTCACCAAAAGGCGTCAAAAGGTTGCCCCAGAGGGTACTGAAAATCTCAGAGCGATCCGTTCATCGGTTTGGAAGGAATACACAAAAAACCTTAGGGGGGTTGCACCCCCCCTATACGGGCGAGGGTTAAATATCAGCAAGCTATTTATTCACTAATTAAAATCACACCAATCGGCAGATACATCAGAATGTGCGAAGTACAAAAAACGAATCAGTACGACGTCATATGAGATTGGCCTCTGGATTGCACCACAAATGTCTGCGCAATTGCACTGCGCGCAATTGCTCCACAAATGTCTTTCCTCCGTCACATTTGTCTACTGTAACCTCAAATTTAGACTTTTTGCGCTGGAATTTCTGTAACTGGAATTTTTCTCTGGATGTTACGATTTTGGATGTTCTGAGGAACGCCCATCACGATTTGTGACATTTAATGCGCGCTAGTGTGTATCGATACAAATCGACGCCCCTGCTTTGAAGAGAAAAAAAACTAGAAACAAAAATTAAGCAATATATATTCTGAAAATTTGGTAAATTCAACAACCGGACCCAACTTACCCGAACCTAATGTCAGCTGCTTTTGAAGGAAAATTTCCGATTTTATTTTATTTTTGAAAATTATTGAACAATTTATCCAAGGTTAACAACTAAACTAGCCTAACCTAGCCAAATCAGTATTATTGTGCTTTAAGGTGGTAACAAGACAAGTTTTTACACACATTTGCCTCCATATAGCAAGCAAATGGGTTAGGTTTGGCTAAGTTAGGTTAGTTTAGGCTTTTCAAGTTGGAAAACTTAAAACAAAATTCCAAAAACGTTTCTCCCCAAAATTGCAAATTATTTGGTAACTTTGCAGTCTAAGCCTGTTAGTCCTCGCTGGAGTGGTCGGCTTGTCGGGTGCCGGAGTGGTTTGTGTGTTAGGAGCTAGGGTGGTTTGTGCCGGTGTGGTCAGTGGTGTGAGTTTTTTTAGTGGAGCTAATCCGGGAATCATGTCAGTTTGAATAGAAGTAGAAGTGGTGTTGACGAGAGGGGTGGGTGGAGCAGTGCTGGCCGCCTGAGCGTAAGTTTTGGTCGAGGGGGAGGTGGCCTCCACAGATCTCCGGACCTTGGGGTAGCACACCGCGGTAGTGGCCTTGACAGCGCACACTTCCTTCTCCTTGCGCCAAACTGGACATTGATTGGAAGTGTTGAGGTGATCGGGTGTGTTACAGCTGAGGCAATGGGCAGGCTTGGAGCAGGTGGAATCAGGATGGGGTGGTTCTCCGCACTTGGGGCAGCGGGCTTAAAACAGCCGAGAGGATTTGGAATAAATACGCGGACTTGGTATCGGATATAGCCGGCGAGGAGGGTCTTGGGAAGAGTTGTAGAGTTGAACGTAAGGACAAGGAGGCTTGCATCGCGTTTCTGGCCGTCTTTAAATGAGGTAATGCGGTGGACGTGGGTCACCCCCTCCGGCCTGAACTCCGTCTGGATATCCGCTTCGGACATGAAGCGGAACTCCGGCGCGAAGATGGTGCCGTTGGTGGAGTTACGGTTGGAGTGGAGTGAAATGGTGACGGATTTACCCCAAAATGTGGTGGTACGAAGGAACGCTTTGGTCTGGGCTCGGGTTTGGTTTTGATGAGAAGGGTTCCGTTGGCAGGGGCTTCGGTGTCAGGATTGGTTAAGGAGCAGATGGAGAGGAGTTGCTTGTTCGGCCAGAAAACTTTAATACGGCTGAAGGAAACGGATTCCTCGACAGGCTGGACTACTATGAAGGAGCCAGCACTGTCGAGGTAGGGTTCGATGGGTTCAGGTTGGGAGGGCGTGGTCTGGTTCGAGCGTGGGTCAGCGGCTTGGAGCGAAATAGTATGATCTGGATTGCGAGACGGGTTCGTGATCTTGGAATGAGCAGGGGCCGGCGAGGCGCAAAGGGCTTCCATGGCGTCATCGAGTGGAACCATCCGGCGTGGTTCATCAACGGTCGTATTCAGTGAGGGAACATCAGAGGCCAAGTCCGTGTTCGTGCGATGGTCGTCGGGTGTGGTCAGAGGAGGAAATTCTGATTCAGAGTCTGGTGGCGAGTTGGGGTCATTATCCTTCTTCCTCTTTTTCCCGGTCACTGGGAAAGAACCCTATCCAACGATATCTAAACCAACGCGCAGAACAAAGGGAACGGAAATACGGCGACGAAAACACCAGGTGGGGCAACGGGTGTCACCCTATTGGGAAACTAAATGCGAAAAGAGCGTCGGGTGTCACCCGACGAAAATGAAAAATAAACTGCAATAACCAGCAGTCAGTCTGGCCAAAACCGGTACAGCGGAGTAATCAGTAGGCTCTGGCAATATGGAACCTGATAGCAATGCATTTTCCATGTGTGATAGTTTGGAAGATAGAGGGGGTGTTTATCCTCCCCCCCCCGAGACGGTGTGTGAGGAGCTGATCGGAGAGACGGGGTTAACGTCATGTAAAAAATAGTCCAAATTCTTGCTTGGGTGGCTTTATGAACAAGGGCCCTATTGCTAGGGAAGGCTTGCTGAGTGAACCCTGGCCCTACCAACCGTTCTATGAATTCCAGTTCAAAGACATAAGCAGGGCTCAAAATAAGCGCCGTCCTAGCGATAGCGTCGGCGACTAGATGCTGGCTTACCAGGCTTCAGCGGCGACCAAAACCAGAATTTTGTTTTGGTACGTCCGTCAAGATTTTAGCCATGAAGGACATAATTCGTCGATATATCAGTAATTTGTATTTAGCAGCACTGATCTTTTTCCAGATGAAAAGTATACTAGGACCGTACCGCGAATTCTACCAAATATCCCGTACCTCTTGCTTACCACGTTTATACTAGAATCTCTCGTCGGCACAGGACGGCGCTTTCCAGACAACCACAATGCTAAACCAATGGCATACCGTGGTCGCCAAAAGCGCCGTCGGGACGGAGACCAAATGGTTGTCGTGGTCGTCGCCTAGAAATCTAGTTATAAATATGGAATTTGAAATCAACAACTCTTGGTGACTTGTTCAGTCGTTCGTTCGAAAATTGGTGTATGGGCAATTGTGCCCAACCGTGGTGGTGGATTAATGTCGTGTTTTTGTGAATTGATTGCTGAACTGCCTGAATTAATATTGCCATTTACGAGGAAGGTGCGTAGTTAGATATCCAGGCGTGGACTATTTGTAAAAGATGACTACCAGCAAAAGGTTAAAATGACAGGGGAAGGATGCAAGCCGGAAAAATAATAATAAGGGGAAGAGTTTTGTCGCCACAAAGGATGTTCGTGTTCAGGAGCCTAGCAGAACATCCACAAGCACACCAAGAACAAACATGAGGAGCATGAGTGAAACTAGAAGCACACAATTTGGCAGAATTACGGCTGTAGTGAACTCACTGCAGTATACATTTCATGACCCCAGGTGAATGCCTTCAGGGTCAAATGAGGTCACAATCAGCCTCCACTCCACACCAGCCTGCACCGCCCGTATGTACAGAAAGTATGCACGTTCCACTGCAGAACGGTAGATAGACCGTTCATACGTACGCTCGCTACTACGCGGGTACAGACCGTGCGTGCTGTCGTTACCGTCGGTAGTATGGACCCATCGTGCGATCGTTACGTCAGCGTTAAAACAATGGGACCATTCATTCCTATTCAAAATACCACACATTTTTTTTGCTCTTTATTTGTGCGGAAGAGCTTCGGTTTCTCTTGTCCCGAAGAAAGAACGTTTAGTTCTGCTATATTCTATTAAGAAAGAAAATACCTAGGCTAGAATGCTAAGCCTGCAATGACACATCAGGTCTAAGGCATTAAAAATTCCCCAAGATATCTAGGTTACATTAGGCATTATTTGGCATTGTACATTATTCTTAATTATGCTACCCCACTCAAATACCAATATTTTGGTATTATATTGCATACCAACTGGAAAGTGCCTATGCACTTGTGCTGGTAATAAGTGGCTAGGTAGGCTACATTCCACAGCATCTTAATCATATCAAGGAACATGTTTTTACAATATTTATGTCTTGAAATGCCATATGACATATGTAGATTCCTCCCAACATTTACATTCCGGACAATGCTGCACATGGCCATATCCTTTTACCTAGGAATGTACCTACCTAGGTACCTATCCACTTACATACATACCTAGGTACCTATCCACCTACATACATACCTAGGTACCTACCTCAATATTTTGGTATTATATTCCATACCAACTGGAAAGTACCTATGCACTTGTGCTGGTAATAAGTGGCTAGGTAGGCTACATTCCACAGCATCTTAATCATATCAAGGAACATGTTTTTACAATATTTATGTCTTGAAATGCCATATGACATATGTAGATTCCTCCCAACATTTACATTCTGGACAATGCTGCACATGGCCATATCCTTTTACCTAGGAATGTACCTACCTAGGTACCTATCCACCTACATACATACCTAGGTACCTATCCACCTACATACATACCTAGGTACCTACCTCAATATTTTGGTATTATATTCCATACCAACTGGAAAGTGCCTATGCACTTGTGCTGGTAATAAGTGGCTAGGTAGGCCACATCCCACAGCATCTTAATGATATCAAGGAACATGTTTTTTACAATATTTATGTCTTGAAATGCCATATGACATACTATGTAGATTCCTCCCAACATTTACACTCTAGACAATGCTACACATGACCATATCCTTTTACCTAGGAATGTACCTACCTTGGTACCTATCCACCTACATACATACCTAGGTACTTACCTACACAGGAGCTTGTCTTAATCATGTTCAAAAACATGATCTCACAATTTTGTGTATTATTGCACTTCAAGGTATCCAGGAGACAAATTGTACACACATTTTACCCCACAAAGCAAAAATGGAGTTAGGTTTGGTTAGGTTAGGTTAGGCTAGGCTTTTCTCTTCAGTTGGAAAAACGTCTCATTTTTTTGTAGATTTTGTTCACAAAAAAGTGCTCTGTTCTTAAAAACAGGTTTAATTTAATATGTTAATCTAGTTAACTAGGCTCTGCAATGTAAGGTTTTTTAGTTGAAAATTCTTCAGAAGTAAATGGGAAATTTTCCATTTCTTTAGGAATTTATTTTCCTGCATGCAAGTTTAGGGTTACGCTGTGCTACATTTTTGCTTACCCTTGAACATTATTTTTATGCTATGTTATCAAACTCCAGCCTGTTTTTTTGGTGTTATTTTGCCTGCCAACTGAAAAATATGCATTTGCAGAGGAAATGAGTGGTCACACAATGCTATCCACCTACATAAGCATTGCATTGGAAAAATAAATTGCAGGAATTAAAAATGTACCAAAAAGTGCAATTTAATACAATTTGGTTTCTTGAAATGCCAACATTACTCAACTCAAAGTCCCATTCCAGGTGTTCTTTTGCCTGTCAATTGAAAAAGTAATCATTTTCAGAGAAAATGAGTGGCCACATCATGTTAACCTGGGCGCTAAATGACCTCGTAGTCGGCGGGCCCTTAAGCCCAAATAACAACAACATCATGTTAACCATGTTAATAAACCATTGGAGAAGTAAATCCAACAATTAACAAATACCTGAAGTCCAAAATTTACCACCTTTTGTGGCCAGAATATCAACTGATACTTTTTAGTTAATTAAATTGAAAACCGCAACCTAGGATATCCTATCCTAACACCTGCTTTACAGATGAAAACATCTGATTACTGATTAGCACGTCTTGCATGCAGTCCAACCTGCAAATTACTGAAGTTCTGAAGATGGCAAGTGGAAAGGGTTTAGGTAAAGATATATGTAAGAATATTTAAATATAGAACTGGTGCTCATAATTGGTCTTAATGCTTTGCTTTTCTTTGCCACCCAGCTTGCCATATCAAAATTTGATGAGCCATTTACAATGCTTTGTTAAAGAATAAGCTGCAATGCTAATATGCATGAATATTACAGCACAATGCTGGTACTTTTCTTTCGATGGGTTTCATCCATATATCTAGAATAGGATATATCTAGGACAGATGGTCTTTTTCTACTCTGGCGAGGATATGTCTTTGGCATCCAAATTTTGTGCAAAATGAATACATGCATGTTATTATGTCATATTTGAAACTATAATAATTGAGCCAGAATTTGTGGGCACTGTAGAAACATTATGGAACATGTGCAGATGTATTGAGTTATGCTTGAAAAAAATGATGCTTGGTTCAAGCATCCTTTTTGCCAAATATCCCTGGATATGCACTATTATATTTGTGTTTTTTTCTGGAACTATGCTAGATATGTCCAGAATAATATGCATTTTTCAACTTGGTTCAACATATGGCAAAGACTGAAAACGAGTAAAATTTGGATAATACATTTCCCTTCAATAGAGCTGTCATCAGCTGTAACATATTTGCATATATGCAGTATGTTTGGTGCTGTATGCCAAAATTCAGGTGGAATTCTTTAGTTTCAAAGAAAGGAATGTTGAACATGGCTCAATGTGTTGTTTACTGTTGCATTTCGAGAGCACAATGCTTGGCATTCCATTCCAAAGTTACAATTTTGTCTTTTTGAACCGTAAACTCCTTTTTGTATTTGGCCAGTCAGCTTGGGCATGTATAAAACAGGAGGAAGTTTGCAGTCATTTTCAAACATCTCCAATCTTGTGGCCAAAAAGACCATGCTTTTTCATGGAGGATAGTGTTCTGGATGACAAACATCCATCACAGGAACATTTTTCCAATTCTGGTTGGACAGATTGCATGTCAGCAGTCACCACGGTTGGATTTGTATTTTGTAATCCTGGATGTGGAGAGGAAAATGTATGGGTAATTGAATATGGAGAGGATATTGCTATTGGGGTTTAGGGGCGCATCGACTGCAGAGTTCATGCAGCGAGAGGATATTATTATTCCAGTCAATGACATCGGAATATCGCCCTACACTTTCCAGTGAATCTTGAGCACATCACAGAGCAGTTTATAGTCTAACAGCACCATCGAACCTCCAAGGGATAAAATGAGGAAGATTTCCTCAAGAGGATAATGTTCTGGATGCCGGAAATACAGGAATATCGTATTTTTCCAACCATAGCTGTCACTAATCTGGTGGTATAACTATATACCCCTTTTCTGATCACTATCGATTGCATATCCTTCCCTGTTCGACTGAGTGGGACAATAACATGGTGCAAGACTTGGATCGTTGGCGCAATATCTTGATATCTTATGGCCGACCAAATGTTTCACTTCAACTTCGCATTATTAGCGTTGATCTCAGTTACCCCACCGTCGCCTATTAATAAAAGTCCCCGCATGCATTGCGTTTTGTGTGAACCCTTTTCTCTTTTATCAAGCTAAGGGGATGTCGGCCTTCACCTTGATACTGACTCCGCACTGCAAGAACCGAACTATGAGCATGGATTTGCTAGGCTGCTCCAAAGTACAACAATATCAAAAAGTGATCCTACAAGATTGACATCCGCATATTCAGTGACCTGCGCGCCATCCGGGAGTCGCCGACCTAGAGCGTCGTCGGCACTGCACTGGCAGCTGCGTCTCGCCTGCACATTAGCGTGTTGACTCCCAGCACCGTGCCACCAGAGTCCGTCCGCGCCGCTTACCACGTCCTGAAGAAACTGCTGCGCTCGCAGTGCAAGTGTCGGCACTGTTGGTGCATCTGTGGCTTATCTCGCCGAGGGCGTGGTTGAAAGTGTGGCAAGCACAGATATAGCCATGTTTGGCATAAACCACGTGCTGACCACCAAAACGTCTCACATCAGTTGATTGTTCGGCGGAACGCCCCTGCCGTGGGCCCGTGACGTGGCACACACAGACTATCACATGCAGAGTGCTTCAAAGAAACCCTCGCTTGAACGATTTTATCTTCACAAGCATTGGGGGGGGCGATGGAAGGAACTGTGATCTCCCACCACAAGTCGTCCAGGGATCTTTAGAGCTTAGCATAGCTTTCGTCTTTCGAGATATGGTGAAGTAGAAATGACTACTTGTGATGCTTGTGATGACTATTGGAGGCGGCCACTGCCGTACCTGTGAGGCGGCCGCTGTCACGGCTGTGAGGCGACCTCTGCTGTGGCTGTGAGGTGGCCTCTGCTGGTGCTGTGAGGCGGCCGCTGTCACGGCTGTGAGGTGGCCTCTGCTATGGCTGTGAGGCGGCCACTGTCACGGCTGTGAGGCGGCCACGCTGCGACTGTGAGGCGGCCGCTGGCACGGCTGTGAGGCGGCCGTTGTCAGGACTGTGAGGCGGTCGTTGTCATGGCCATGAGGTCGCCGCTGTCATGGCTGTGAGGAAACCGCTGCCGCACCTGTGAGGTGGCCACTGTGACGGCTGTGGTGTAACCACTGCCGCACTTGTGAGACGGCCACTGCCGTGGCTATGAGGCGGCCACTGCCGCGGATAAACTAATAGGCAATGGTGTAAATGTTGATATCAGTTGCGCCTTATCTTATATTGTCTACAAAAATCATTCTTCCTTTTTGGAAATGCACCACCGACATTCATTTGGACCAGGATACCATTCATATCAGCGTGTTTTCATGTTTATTCCACAAAATGTACCCAGCTGAGAAATGTGCTTAAGAAGATCTTAAACAAAGGGGCTTATGCCTCCTAGTTGGTTCAGTTATTACCATCCACGTATAGAAGTACTGTACCTGTCAGCAATGAATAAACGTTCGTTGTTTTGTGTGCAACATGATGTAGATAACAGTTAATCTGAATTATAAGTATTCATATGGGACTCGACATTTTATCTCTTATATACACGATGGAAGATTGGGAGCAATTGATGTCAGATTGCCAAATATCGCTTGGGATTTTTCATCTTTATGTGCCAAACTCCAGATTGTGTCATCCTTAGCTATCTTCGAGCAAATTTTGTTCATCCCCCACTGTCTCCGAGCGACTTTGCTCATCTGCACAGTCAATGACAAATGGTTTACAGACAGTCTCTCAGTCTCTTCCTTGCATGCGACGGTGACGGATTTAGAAGTTCCTATCGGCAGGACACTCCTTTTGGCGCGCCACAATTTATTCAGGGTGCGAAGCGACACCTATTGCTGAGGAAAAAATCGATGAAAAGCTGGAAGGCAGACAAATTTTCAAAAAGGAGCAAACGAAAAAAGCACGTTTTGGAAATTTGATGTTATCCAATCCCGATGGAGGGCCGCCACTTCCTCCCCCTCCCTATTGGACCCGTTCCTGATCGGCGACCAATTTCAAAGAATTGAATGTCGTCGGCGACCACCGAAAGGTTTTTTTGAGCCCTGGACATAAGGTTAACCGATAGTTTAACGTGCCGTCAATGCACCTACACGGCCGCCTTAGTAGGTCGTCCCCGGCCTTATCGGGCCGGTTTCCAAAGCTGACCCTCCCAGCCTGAGGCTAAATTCGGGCGCGAGAAGCGATTTGAACCCTGTCTTGCCAGGACAGGGGAGACCAGTGCAGGCCAGCGCTCCAGCCAACTGAGCTACCGGGGCGGCAAGCTTGCATCCCGGTATCCCCACCTGAACATGTTACACTGAACTTGTTTTACAACCGTGAACCTACTTCGCCTGTCGTCAGTCATACTGTTTGCCAGCTTCAAGGCCAGCTTCTCTCCACCTTTTGTCTTTGAATTCTTCGATCTGTCTGTCCGGTACAATCACTGACAAGTCGCAATCTCTCCAAACTTTAATCAACGCGCTGGAAGCTCTTCAGGAACCCAAGCGTGCAAGGCCGCTAGGCTTCTCAGATAGTATAAGTGGTGGGAAAGCAAGTTGGGGCATAGCATTGTACCCAGAAGTATCGTGGTTTTGTGGTACGAATGGAAAATGCCGTGATTAATTGCAAGCAGTGACACACAATCTGGCAGATTCGGGAAGTAAATCAATAAATATTGCGAGAACTACCCACCACAATTAATTGAACATATTCCCTTCGTGTTAGCACAGCATGCATGCTACCTGACAAAAACGTTCACGCAGTACGTGACTGGCTCTTCCCTGGTTCGAAGACGATGATTATATTCAAGGATCGGCAAAAGGGAACGAGTTGTCATGATTCGGCATACTCGGTAGGTGACGTCATTGGTTACGTGGTCTGGAATGCTTTAGTGTACTTCTGATCTAGACGCAATGATACGCGCTTCCAATGAAAGTCCTCAATATCAAACCATGCTGGCGCCTACTTACAATGTGCTCCCCATTATGGAAAATGGAAAATTGCTGCCTGAGCTGTCCCCCACATGGTAATCGCGCTGCGCACCGTAGTTCGTGAGCGTGCAGCTTGCTTGACCTCTGCTCGTCGGTGAAGATACTCTGATCTCACATGGAGTGCCGCGACCCTAATTGCAACATGTCTGTTGTGGTGGCAATGGTGTGGTAACCATGGTGTGGTAACCATGGTGTTGTAACCATGGTGTTGTAACCATGGTTCGGTATTCATGGTGCGGTAGCCGCATTGTCGCCATGTGGCAACCGTGGGTTAACCAAGACATCCACCAGTGCTCCTTGGTTTAGTCATCGGTGACTATGGCTGGATCATCCGTAGTAAAGATCGGTTTATCCAGCATGGTTGGTGCTGAGGTTTGGTGTTGGTGGAGCGATGAACCGATCCATTGGCGAAGCGATGACACTTGATAGGACTGGCCGATATGTCAACAGCGGTGTCCCTGTTGTTCGTGTTTTGATCAGTTACCGATGCTTCCAATAGGCTTTATCTATACGCATCCATGTATTTACATTAACAATGAACTGCCATTGGCTAGTTTCCGTCGTCGTGGTTTTGACATAAACTGGTCGGAACCAGTGCTCGAAACGCGGGTGGTTTTTCTTCTGACGTCATCGTCACAGCCGTGACTTAATATTTGGTAGGACGCGGCTCCCAACAGCATGCTGCTACGCTTCTACCACCGCCTCCTCCATCGCCACCTCCACCGTCGCCGCCGCCGCCAACGCCGCCTCCCGGCTGGGCTGAAGGGGAAGGCAGTAATTGCCGGGTCAGCATAGCCCAATACAAACGGACACGGAAGGTGCAGCACAGGTAAAAAACACCTCGCTGCCGGAGTGCAGATTTATATTAATGACATCCCAATATCCTGACCTGTACTGACCTGCCCAACTACGCTGAAGAGACCCCAACTCTTCAAGGTCAACATTAAGAAGACATCGCTGGCTGAAGTGTTCAAATGATGCGGAGGTTGGCATTTGTCAGGGAGCGGTAGTGTTTCAATCACAATATTCCGTTTTGGCCAATATAAATCTTCCGTTCATATACATGGGAACTGTGCCTAGTTACGTCCATTTCATAAGGAAATGATTTAATTCCAAGATAAACGAGTTAATGATGAATTCAATGGAGCTATTGCTTTTCATAAAATTTGTACTGAGAACCGTAGTTGTTCTTGATAATTAACAACTTCCCGGCGATTGTGAATGGTATATGTTCATCATGCTAACAAGAAGTATACTTCGCTGTCCATGTAAATTATGTACGCTAGTTTTTCTACAGTACACTACATTCATCGTACATGTATCACATTGTTTTAACCAGCAAGGAAGACAATGCAGGGCTGTCATGGCTAGTGCATGGTTGGGCCGCATTATGGATTGTGATTGGTGTGCTTGGTGTGGCTAGTGATTCAACTGTAATGGGAAGTGATTGTATTGTGGTGATATGGCATTGTTCTATAGTGGTTAACGGTTAGTGCCTCGTGATTTAACCATCATGAGTACTGATTGCACCGTGGTCTTATATTATTATATGATAGGGATTAGTGATTGTATTGAAGTGATGAGAGAATGCACTATGTCCATTAGTGAGTGTATTGCAGTTATTTGTGATTTAGTTGCATTGGTTAGTGACATGGCTGCAATGTTTAGTGACTTGATTGCAGTGTTCTAATCTAATGGAGAGTGGAGGGAAGCTAGGAAGACACATACGCTACCATATGTCGAAGCCGTCTGTCTTAGCATATGGCGGCTTGTTTTCCTCTACGCTATCGGATGGCGTAGAGGAAACACGTATACTTGACGGAGTTAGATATAGATCAGACGTTGTTGGCAAGCGGTGTGTGCCATATGTGTGCTATGCCAATGTAGTATAGAACGCATTATTGCTGGGGTGGCTTTATGGACTAGGATTGTAATGCTCAGCGGAGATTGTGCGTGAATCCTGGTCCCGTCACCTGATCCATGAATTCCAGTTCAAAGACTCCATTTTGTCCGAGGGTTTAACGTGCCGTCAAAGACTCCATTTTGTCCGAGGGTTTAACGTGCCGTCAAAGACACACTTTTGTCCGAGGGTTTAACGTGCCGTCAAAGCACCTGCACGGCCGCCACAGTAGCTCGTCCGCGGCCTTATCGGGCCAGCTGCCAACTGATCCTCCCAGCCGGGGGTTAAATACGAGTGCGTGAAGCGACTCGAACCCTGTGTCGCCAGAATAGGGAGGACCAGTGTACACTGAGAAATAGGTGAGAACCTTATTCGTTATCAGAGAACATCTATCGTTCTCATTTTCCCTATTCAAATCAGACCACTCAAAATGAGAACTCTGTTCGGGTGAATCAGAGAACCGAAAAACGTTCTCATGTGAGAACCCTTTTTAGGCTAACATTGAGAGCGATAAACCTTCTCACTTGAAACTAAAAATCGAGATCGCACGATGCCGATTTGAACCCTCAAAATAGAGCACGTATATTTAAAATGTACTCTTGCGAGAATGGGTTATGGTCTCGGATCGCAAACTCCCTTCTCAGCTGAGAATGAAATAAAGTCTCAATTTGTATCGAAACGGCTTTTCTGAGAACGACCTTTCTTCTCACAAAATCCATGCCAAAAAATTCACGCCAGCTCTTTAAATCCGACGCGAATTTCATCAGTCATCGCCTAGGCTTCCAATAATTAACCCTCCAAACAGAAAACTGCTCCGGGGAAAAACATTTTTATTTAGAACAGACTTCCAGTCCAGCCACATCCAACAGCGCAACTGCCACGGCTGACGTTCAACAGGATTGTCAACAAACAAAGACAAGAACGCCGTCGACTGAGAGATGGGCACAAGCACAAACGAGTGATTCTTGGCACACCGCATGCACCACAACTGCATCTACCACAACACGTAACCCTTGCGCCTACGTCATGACCGCAACATGAGACCGCAATATATTTTTTGCAATATGAGAAAGCTACAGCACGCATTACAAAAACATAACTTGAGACATAACCAAAGTGTTTGAAGGCATAAATTGGTTGGAAACCCATCCTATCATAATTATAATATTGTTTATTATCTTATTCCATTCACTCAAACCTTAAATTTAATCCACGGATCAATAAATATGGTGGCCAAAGGCTGCCATTTTATTGATCCCTGGGCCACAATATTTATTGATCCCGGGGCTAAATCTAAGGTTTAGGTGAATGAAATAAGAAAATAAAATAATACACTAATTATGTTAGGTTATGTACCACGAATTTTCCAGGGTCGAATAACCTCGGTTAGGTTAAATTGTACGTTTTTGTACCAATCAGCTTTCTAGTATTGCAAAACAAACTATCACTGCCAGGGTATAGATATACCCAGGGAGATACTTGACCTGGCTATAGGCACTTCCAATATACATAGCCAATACAATGCGATGGCTTACCATTCAGAGGTCGCTCCATTCCATACACTGCAGTGCCCAACAGTCGCAAAGCAAGCGGCGGACAAAAACGCAATGGCCGCCAGCACGCAGTCTCTTTCTAGTTACCGTGCACGCAGCCTGAAAATGATCGGTGGCGCGCATGCGCAGACTCGTTTCGCCGCGATCGGGATCAACGACCTTCCGCTAAAACCTGGTCATTCATTCACCAAGTAAACCGAGCATGTTTCCTGGGGGTGGTGACGCTCCATACCACACTTCCCCCACCCCTACTAGTTACCACCGGGCACGCTGAATTTACGCTCGCAAAAACATTATCGAAGGGCCAGGGAGCTCGAAATGTTGGAATTTCGCCCAATTGCAGTCGATGGAACCAACAGCCCGACCTCCATGACCACAGCCAAATCTTGTAAGACGAGATCCTGTCATACGCTATAAAATCGCATGGGTTAAATGAGTGGGCCTGTCATCTGCAGTGAAATTGCACGCGGCTGTAAAAACACCGTGCCCCGAATGAAAGTTGCGATAAGCAATTGGCACATGGCAATCTGTTTTTGTTGCCTTTCTTCTTTGTTCAATGATTGCTTGCTTATTCGTGATGGTCTAGTTCATATGTAGTACTGCAACCAATCAGGTTTCAGGTACGTTGCATTTGTTTGGGAACTAATTGGATAACCGACAGCTATCTCTATCCAGTACGGGTATGGGTTTGGATACGGATAAGGGTATGGATACGGATTGGAGTGGCTCATATTAGCGCGGATTTGAACGGATCCGAAAACGTCAACCAGTGTAATGCGCTGGCGACAACTCACGTGCAGCGATGATTGCCGAGAACAGCGAGACGACCAGCAGAGCCAGGAGGAGGCCACTGAACAACTTCATGGTGAGTGTTGACCTATTGTCCCGGCCACCTGTTATATACTCGCTGAGTTTGCCCGGCTATCCTCTTTGCGCCAATCGTGTGGCTCGTAGCGCGTTCCAGCTGGAAAATCCAACTGCCTACTGCGCATCACAACAAATCGGATTAGATGGAACCAGATCGGTCATCTTTTCCTCGCATATAATGAGTAAGACCTCGTTTTTGCAGATGCATCGTTAGTCGCCGTGTAAGGGACGTTGTGATTGCGCGAGCTGAGGGTGGGTGACGTCTTCTGGGTGACGCCTACAGTCAGCATGGGGAAACAGAAAGGTGTGATTGCATTGACTCTTTTCAGCTTAAATCTTGCTGTACTGATTTTTATCGATGTTTAGATTGCTTGTCTTTTAGCTTATGAATATTAAGCTGATTGCGGTGATTTGTGTCAGTGGTTTTTGTCAGTGGTTTGTGTCAGTGGTTTGTGTCAGTAGTTTGTGTCAGTGGTTTGTGTCAGTGGTTTGTGTCAGTAGTTTGTGTCAGTGGTTTGTGTCAGTGGTTTGTGTCAGTGGTTTGTGTCAGTGGTTTGTGTCAGTGGTTTGTCATTGGTTTGTGTCAGTGGATTGTGTCAGTGGTTTGTGTCAGTTTTGTGTCGGTGTTTGTGTCTTTTTTTGTGTCAGTGGTTTGTGTCAGTGGTTTGTGTCAGTGGTTTGTATCAGTGGTTTGTGTCAGTGGTTTGTGTCAGTGGTTTGTGTCAGTGGTTTGTGTCAGTGGTTTGTGTCAGTGGTTTGTGTCAGTGGTTTGTGTCAGTGGTTTGTGTTAGTGGTTTGAACATGTGCCATGACTATGGATACTATCGTGCAGGACACGCTCATCGGTCTGAGCAGTCCAGCTCATGTGGTTGCGGCAGCATTGTTGGCCGCTGATTTTTGTGGAAGACGTGCTCGTTGTACGCTCGCTGACGCTGTCTCCATGCACTGACGTATTTATTGGCCAATGCCGTTGTTCGCATACCCGTTGTTCACTAGTATCTGTTTTAGGATGCCCTGCTGGACAACGGCACACAACACACCTTGTTGCCTGTTCGGGCACGCGTGTCGCACAGCGCTGGGTTTGAATCTGTGCTGCGGACGGTTGTGCTGTCGGAACGTACCGGCTGGACCGTCGTCCGGTCGGTGCCGGCTGCGTAGGATCGTGTACTTCGAGCTCAGTGCGTATGCGCTGCCACCTATTGGCACAGTTCGACACTAGGTTTTGTCCTGTCACCTGTAGACGGCGGCAACGTGGATCTGACGTGTGATAGTGCCGATCAGTTGATCTGAAGGGTTGAGGAGCTCCACTGGGGTGGCGCCGGCCGCACCCAGTGTCTGGCGAGCGGTGACAGTCGGGCGGTGGCCGGGGTCGGACTGAGCCGAGTTTTTCTGACGTTGTTACAGTAGACTGAGCGAGGATGCCAATACAGGAGCGGCAGCGGAGATCGTGCTTGTGTGACCGGGGAGCGGACGGACACCACAGGCTGGACGGCCGGTGGGTCTGTGACGGCCAGGGCCGGCCGCCTACGCCGACCGGCTGTTGAGGCGGCCAGGACGCCTCTGCACCGAACTTTGTGTGCTGACGCGGCCGGGCCACCGCACAATGCGCCAGGATGGCCCAAGAAGTGACACTTACTCGGATTTCGAAGTTCCTGAATACTCGACAGTTTTACCATAGATCGTCTGCAAAATGTTCCCAGCGTTCGATAACAGTGCTGTATTTTCGATATACCAGCACCCGTGCCCATAATTAACGCAGCAAGTCATACTATTATAGGATGTTTATTTGTGTCGTTGCAAACGCGCAATTTCATTCTGAGGTTGGAAGTATTTTCCTTCTTCCTCCAAGGCTCGAATCAAATAATTTGCTATATCATCGAATTGCTCAGATCATGAGGAGTAGCTTAGGAGTAGAAATAAACGATTTGACCAATCCAGCAACTTTCTGCAGATAATCTAGTGTTGGTAAGTAACAAACAATGCAGATAATATATACCGATGAACATATTATGGATAAAAAAAATATTCAACGACCTATACGCTGATTTTTATTTCATAGGATAGATACATACTTTGGCTAAAAGTCTCTACTGTATGCTGCAGCGTTTCTTTTTTACGCTAACAGGAATAAACTGGCTTGAACCAGATTGCTGTTCTGAACAGCGCCATCTATGTCGATCAATGCATATTAATTTTATTAATAGTTAGGTCATACCAAACCTTTATTGAGTGTATTAATCTGTCGAATAATGATTTCTGTCAAGATTGCAACATCCAGGTATCATTGGTATATAACCATAACCATCCTTATTAGCTATTTCAATTCTACTTTCGAAATATTGTTGTATGATGATAGTGTAGACCAGGTGTAGTTGATACAATTTAGCCGACAGTGAAAATAACTCTTCACTTTGGAAGGGTAGCGAGGAGATAGCTACACCTACGCCGAACTTTAATTTTACTTTCGCTTCAAAAATTTGCCACATCGTCACCATGCGGCAGCGCGGGACGAAAGGACTGACGCTTGTTTTTGTCCGGAGAAGAGGATGCCAGTAGGAACATGTGTGGTAACCATGGCAACCGGCTTCATACTTTTGGAGAAAATGTTGTATCAACCATTTCGTGTATCACCCAGACCCGGTCTCCCCTATATTGACTCAATAATGTCCAGGAAATCAGCATTTGAGTATATTTATCAAAGTGCCGGTTTGAAACAAGCAACAGTGTAGAACATTTCGTCTTTCGTCAAGGAGCAAGGTATAGAGGCGGTCGAACCGAGCCGTTGCAGCCGAGATATAAGTACCTTCATAGCCCAATTGAAAGTGAAATGGGCCAAATCCAGTCGTGACTACAAAAGATTATACCTAAAAAGTGGCATTGCAGATCAATAGCTGACGAGGAGGAAGTCATTCAGTGCAAAAAGATGGTCCAAGTTCAGCTCCCACAGGTTGTGGGGCCCCCAAGAATCCGACCAGCTCAGGAAAAAATGCGCCATGCTCCCTAAAAAATCCCACTCGGTCCACCAAAAATCGCATCGTGGCTTCGATAAATCACATTGGGTGGCCCGCAATAGTAGCACATGGGCCCCTGATAATGACGCCGGGGCCTCAAAAGTTTGCACCTGGGCCCCTGAAAATCACGCTGGGGCCGCAAAAAATTCGTACCGGGGTTCAAGGAAATCACGACGGGGGCCACAAACGGTCGGGCCGGGGCCTCCTGAAAATCACGCTGAGACTGGTGGTACTGAGAATTCTCACCCGGGTCCCTGCAAGTCACGCTAAAGGCATGATAGGTCCCACCGGAGTTCAAAAGTCTCCTTGAGATCACCCAACAAATGAAACCGGGGAAGTGAAAAACAGTCCGGACACGGCAAATCAATCTGGGATCTCAACCATGGCTCCAAAAGCCCACAAAACTTGTTGGGCCCCCAAAAACGTGTCTTAGCCACCGCAAGGAATCCCAACAAGTGACCACGGGGCCACACAAAAATCGCACTTAGACAAAACAAAATTCACGCCGCTTCTCTTGAAAATCTCACTGGGGACAAAACGTCGCGCCGGAGCCCGACAAGTTGCAGCTGGCTTCCCAAGAACCAATATATACCCGGAATGTCACCCTGCGGACACAAATATTGCGTCTAGGATCCACAAAATAAGAAGTCGTCGGACGCCGGAAAAGAAACCTGTTGGGGCAACGAAAAAAAAAACGCACCGAGAGCCCGAAGAATCGTACCGGGGTCCAAAAATAGCCTGCAGGTGGCTTACAAAAATATACTTCACCACAAAAACCACAAGGAGACTCCATCGAATCGACCAGAGGACCGGAAAATTCAGAATGGCTCCCCAAAGAAAATTATCCAAAGGGCCTTTCTACTATCGATCGTGCAATCTGTGGGAAAAAAATCACGTTGGGCAGCCGCAGTGGCGTACTAAAGGGAAAAATTCCCTTCCCTAATGTTAGGCACCAAGGAAATACTTTCACCCATCGTCATCACAGTTCAGGTCTGCTGTGCTCTGATGCTCCATCAAGGCCGGTGTATTTTAGCCTGCATCTGATCGCTGAAGTATTTTTATTTTAGCCGGTGTGTGTCTGTTGGTGTGTGGAGTGAGTTGGAGGGTAACAGTGACGGTGACGGTGACGATAGATCCGAGCCCACTATATGGCACTGCAGTCGCATGCTATTACTCAGAGTTGTCATGTTGACGTTTACTGTGCACTGCTCTTTTAATTATGTGACTTCACCAGTTATTGGACGATTTTCCCCGTTGGTGAGGATGCTGAATAAACAGACATACACATCGTCGAATAAAAAATCAGAATTTCTCAGATCTGAAAATATAATGGGCGAAGTCCGATGAGTTTTTGGTTGGGGTGGGGGTCTAATACGTTGGCACTTCGGCCCTACCCCCCCCCCGATATTTTTTTTAAAATCGACACCCCTGTCTAGAATGCTTTAGTATACTACTCATCTAGATGCATTGATACGCGCTTCCAATGAAATTCAGCAATATCAAACCATGCTTGCGCCTACTTACAGTGTGCTACGCAATATGGAATGTGGAAAATTGCTGCCTGAGCTGTCCCCCACATGGTAATCGCGCTGCACACCATAGTTGGTGAGCGTGCAGCTTGCTTGACCTCTGCTCGTCGGTGAAGACACTCTGATCTTATATGGAGTGCCGCGACCCTAGTTATGACCTGTCTGTTGTGGTAACCATGGTGTGGTAACCATTGTGTGGTAACGATGGTGTTGTAACCATGGTGTAGTAACCATGGCGCGGTAACCATGGTGCGGTAACCATGGTGTGGTAACCATGGCGCGGTAACCATGGTGCGGTAACCATGGTGTGGTAACCGTGGTCGGTAACCATGGTGCGGTACCCGCATAGTAGCCATGTGGCAACCCTGTGTTAACCAAGAAATCGACCAATGCTACTTGGTTGAGTCATTGGTGACCATGGCTGGATCATCCGTAGTAAAGATCGGATTATCCAGCATGGTTGGTGCTGAGGTTCGGTGTTGGTGGAGCGATGAGCCGATCCATTCGCGAAGCGATGCCTCTTGATAGGACTCGCCGGTAAGTGGACATCAGTGTCCCTGATGTTGGTGTCTGTATCAGCTACCGATGCTTCCAATAGGCTTTATCTATACGCATATATGTATTTACGTTAACAATGAACTGCCAACGGCTAGTTTTCGTCGTCGTGGTTTTGACACAAGCTGGTCGGACCCAGCGCCCGAAACGCGTGCGATTTTTCTTCTGACGTCATCGTCACAGCAGTGACTTATTTTTTGCGACACCACCACCCATTGCATCCTCCGCCGCCTCCACCTCCGCCTCCTCCACCGCCACCACCACCTCCTCCGCCTCCACCTCCACCGCCGCCGCCGCCTCCGCCGCCACCACCACCTCCTCCGCCTCCACCACCACCTCCACCGCCGCCGCCTCCCGGGTGGGCTGAGGGTGGAAGTATTGATTGTTAGTGTGTGTTGTGTTCTCGAGATGTAGGCGATACATCTCCTGTCTCCTGCCGAGGCTAGATACGGGAACAATGCCTGGTGACAGATATTTCACAAGGAAGTGGTTTCATTCCAAGAGACACGATTTAATGATGATTTCAATTTATTTTTTTCTCAAATTTACTCTGGGAAACCTAGTTGTTCTTGTCAATTAACTTTTTCCGGTTGTATGTGAATGATATATGCTCATCAATATAACAAGAAGTGCACTTTCGCTGTTCAAGCAATTTTAGTTACGCTAAGTTTTCTACCGTACGCTGCATACATCGTTCATATTTCACACTGTTTTAACCACCAAGGAAGACAATGCAGGGCTGTCATGGCTAGTGCATTGTTCGGCCGCATTATGGATTGTGATTGGTGTGCTTGGTGTGGCTAGGGATTAAACTGTTATGGGAAGTGATTGTATTGTGGCGATATGGTATTGTTTTATAGTGGTTAACGGTTAGTGCCTCGTCATTCAACCACCATGAGTACTGATTGCACCGTGGTCATATATTATTATATGATAGGGATTAGTGATTGTATGGAAGTGATGAGAGAATGCACTATGTCCATTAGTGAGTGTATTGCAGTCATTTGTGATTTAGTTGCATTGGTTAGTGACATGGCTGCAATGTTTAGTGACTTGATTGCAGTGTTCTAATCTAATGGAGAGTGGAGGGAAGCTAGGAAGACACATACGCTACCATATGTCGAAGCCGTCTGTCTTAGCATATCGCGGCTTGTTTTCCTCTACGCTATCAGATAGCGTAGAGGAAAACACGTATGCTTGACGGAGTTAGATATAGATCAGACGTTGTTGGCAAGCGGTGTGTGCCATAGGTGTGCTATGCCAATGTAGTATAGAACGAATTATTGCTGGGGTGGCTTTATGGACTAGGATTGTAATGCTCAGCGGAGATCGTTGCGTGGATCCTGGACCCATCACCTGATCCATGAATACCAGTTCAAAGAATCCATTTTGTCCGAGGGTTTAACGTGCCGTCAAAGCACCTGCACGGCCGCCTCAGTAGCTGGTCCGCGGCCTTATCGGGCCAGCTGCCAACTGATCCTCCCAGCCGGGGGCTAAATACGAGCGCATGAAGCGACTCGAACCCTGTTTCGCTAGAATAGAGAGGACCAGTGTAGGCGCTCTGACGAGCGGATCTTGTGGGGCGGCAGAGTAGCTTGATGTCTTTGTAGAAATGAGCTGAAGTAAGATATTTACAACCTCAAGTAGGAACTAATGGCGAATTTGATGGACAGAAGATGTCGGGTCATAATAGTGACGGTATTTTGCGTCAGAAGAAGGTGGCTTCTTGATTTTAAGAAAGGTGATGATGCAGGTATTGGTGTTCCTTTTTCTCACTTCGTTCCTTGATAGGGGTGCTGTTTCTGCTTTATTCACTATCACACACCGACGATTCAGTGGTCATTCATTCACCAAGTAAACCGAGCATGTTTACTTGGGGTGGTGACGCTCCATACCATACGCTTAGATCAAAATGCTTTGTGCCTAGATCTGCTGTTGGCCGACTGGTCCGCCGTTTATCAAGCGACCACCACCTCGGACAAATGGGACGCATGGATGCCTGCATGGCAGCCAATAATCGACCATCACATGCCCCGTCGTCAAATCAAGCTGAAGCACCGGTCGCCGCCTTGGTTGCAGCATGATGACGTTCATACAGCAAGGGCAGCACTGAAACAGGCGCGCGAGCACAGAGATGCAGCACGGAGTGAACAAGCCCAGCGGAATTACCGTGAGCACAAGGGCGCACTCCGAACGGCTCAACATCACGCACGCGCAGAATACTTTCATACTGCTGGTACCCGCACACCGTGGAAGAACATCCGCAAGTTCATTATTGCCTCCAGCAAGTCAACGATAGAAGAGCCTGGCACAACCAATCAACCGCCTGATTGGCATGAACGGCTCAACCGGCATTTTACCGGCGTCGGTGCCGCGGTAGCTGCTGATTTAGCGATGGCGCCGCCCGGAGAGCCCCTCTGGCCAAGACCCCCACGTGTCTGTAGCGGCGCATTCACACCGTATCCTGTGACGATGCCAGAGCTGTCAAAAGCGTTGTAGCGAATGGGTGGCTCACGAGCGTCCGGAGCTGATGGCATCACCATCCAGATGCTCAGGATGACGTTTAGTGTGGTCGGCCCGCACCTGTTAAACATTATCAACTCATGCATCACAAGCTGTGAACTGCCACCATCATGGAAAACGACGATGGTAACACCCTGCACAAAAGTGGTAATGCAAACGACCCACACAACTACAGGCCAATATCGATATTGCCAGTGGTCGAAAAACTCTGCGAGCGTGTCGTGTGCACACAACTGATAGACCATCTGACTAGTCATCATCTACTGTGCCCAGAACAGTTCGGTTTCCGGCCCGGCCTGTCTACCGAGATGGCTCTGCCAGACACGGTCATCCACGCTACCCTCAAAATCGACCAAGGCGAGATCACTCCACTGGTTACAGCTGACACCTCAAAGGCGTTCGACAGCGTGGAGCATAGTCGCCTCATGGACAAGCTCGGATGGTACGGCGTCAACTCCGAATGGTTCCGAGCGTGGCTTGAGGGCCGTTCGCAAACAGTGAAGGGTTCTAGCCCTCTGTCGGTACCACATGGTGTGGTGCAGGGCTCGATCTTGGGCCCGGTTATGTTCCTAATATTCTCCAATGACCTCCCACAACATATCCCACACGGCAAGATTGTTATGTATGCCGATGATGTCCAGTTCCTCGACTCCGGGAAGCGAAACGAAATCACAGCCATTAGCCAACGATTGAATGAATCACTGTCAGTCGCCTTTAACTGGTTCATCCAGAATCGACTAAAAGTAAATCCCTCCAAAACTGAGATGGTTGTTCTCCAATCTTCTAGACAGACACCTGTGAAATTATCTGTTCGTCTGGGCCAGTTAGAAATAGTACCCACGAAGTCTGTGAAATTACTTGGCGTGAAAATTGACTCACACCTGTCCTGGGATGTGCATGTATCTACTGTTATGCGTCTGTGTAACTGCATACTCATTGGACTCGCTAGACTGCGTCATAAGTTTTCTCACATTACGAGACGGGTGCTAATTGAGGCACTCGTATTCCCCCACATAAGATACTGTGTGTCTGTCTGGGGAAGCTGTAGCAGAGCCCAGAAACAACGCATTCAAAAATGCATCAACTTGGGTGCAAGGATTGTCGCCGGCTTGCACTTCCGGGATCATGTGTCACCCACGTTCAAAGAACTAGGATGGCTCAAATTCGAGGATTTCATATCCGAGGCAGATGCTCACTCAGTTTTCAAAATTATGAACGAGTTCACTGGCCCAGAACTAATTCGCGGTCAACTAAACTGTCGCTCAACTGTGTCGCAACGGAGCACCAGGGCCACGGCTAACGGTGAACTCCAGGTACCACGATGCCGCACAGAATTCGCGCGCCGCTCCTTCATACCGAGAGCTTGCCGGACGTGGAACAATCTGCCTCCAGATGTGAGGAACTCAGGTGGCTACAATGTTTTCAAACGGAGACTTTCGGGCCATGCTGCGCATGTTCGGGCTCTAACCTCCGGCCTCCGGAACATCGCTTACATCAGCACTGTGATGCCACTCGTTGTTATCGTGTATGCTCGTGATGATGGTTTGTGCTGCACATTAGTGCACTTCTGTGACGGAAACTGAAAACCCTGCTCGGGAGGTTCCGAAATACATTACATACATTACATACCACACTTCCCCAACCCCTACTAGTCACCACCGGTCACGCTGAATTTACGCTCGCAAAAACATTACCGAAGGGCTAGGGAGCTCGAAATGTTGGAATTTCACCCAATTGGAGTCGATGGAAGCAACAGCCCGACCTCCATGACCACAGTCAATTCTTGTAAGACGAGATCCTTTCCTACGCTATAAAATCGCATGGGTTAAATGAGTGGGCCTGTCATCTGCAGTGAAATTGCACGCGTCTGTAAAACACCGTGCCCCGAATGAAAGTTGCGATCAACAATTGGTACATTGCATTCTGTTTGTGTTGCCTTTCTTCTTTGTTCAATGATTGCTTATTCGTGATGGTCTAGTTCATATGTAGTACTGCAACCAATCAGGTTTCAGGTATGTTGCATTTGTTTGGGAACTAATTGGATAACCGACAGCTATCTCTATCCAGTACGGGTATGGGTTCGGATACGGTTACGGGTATGGATACGGATTGGAGTGGCTCATATTAGTGCGGATTTGAACGGATCTGAAAACCTCAACCAGTGCAATGCGCTGGCGACAACTCACGTGCAGCGATGATTGCCGAGAACAGCGAGACGACCAGCAGAGCCAAGAGGAGGCCACTGAACCACTTCATGGTGAGTGTTGACCCATTGTGCCGGCCACCCGTTATATACTCGCTGCGTTTGGCCGGATATCCTCTTCGCGCCAATCGTGTGGCTCGTAGCGCGTTCCAGCTGGAAAATCCAACTGCCTACTGCGCATATCACCAAATCGGATTCGATGGAGCCAGACCGGTCATCTTTTCCTCGCATATAATGGGTAAGACCTCGTTTTTGCAGATGCATCGTTAGTCGCCGTGTAAGGGACGTTGTGATTGCGCGAGCTGAGGGTCGGTGACGTCTTCTGGGTGACGCCTACAGTCATCATGGGAAAAACAGAAAGGTGTGATTGCATTGACTCTTTTCAGCTTAAATCTTGCTGTACTGATTTTTATCGATGTTTAGATTGCTTGTCTTTTAGCTTATGAATATTAAGCTGATTGTGGTGGTTTGTGTCAGTGGTTTGTTGTGTCAGTGGTTTGCGTCAGTGGTTTGTGTCAGTGGTTTGTGTCAATGGTTTGTGTCAGTGGTTGGTGTCAGTGGTTTGTGTCAGTGGTTTGTGTCAGTGGTTTGTGTCAGGTTTGTGTCGGTGGTTTGTGTCAGTGGTTTGTGTCCGTGGTTTGTGTCACTGGTTTGTGTCAGTGGTTTGTGTCAGTGGTTTGTGTCAGTGGTTTTTGTCAGTGGCTTGTGTCATTGGTTTGTGTCAGTGGTTTGTGTCAGTGGTTTGTGTCAGTGGTTTGTGCCAGTGGTTTGTGTCATTGGTTTGTGTCATTGGTTTGTGTCAGTGGTTTGTGTCAGTGGTTTGTGTCAGTGGTTTGTGTCAGTGGTTTGTGTCAGTGGTTTGTGTCAGTGGTTTGTGCCAGTGGTTTGTGTCATTGGTTTGTGTCATTGGTTTGTGTCAGTGGGTTGTGTCAGTGGTTTGTGTCAGTGGTTTGTGCCAGTGGTTTGTGTCAGTGGTTTGTGTCAGTGGTTTGTGTCAGTGGTTTGTGTCAGTGGTTTGTGTCAGTGGTTTGTGTTAGTGGTTTGAACATGTGCCATGACTATGGATACTATCGTACAGGACACGCTCATCGGTCTGAGCAGTCTAGCTCATGTGGTTGCGGCAGCATTGTTCGCCGCTGATTTTTGTGGAAGACGTGCTCGTTGTACGCTCGCTGACGCTGTCTTCATGCACTGATGTATTTATTGGCCAATGCCGTTGTTCGCATACCCGTTGTTCACTAGTATCTGTTTTAGGATACCCTGCTGGAGAACGGCACACAACACACCTTGTTGCCTGTTCGGGCACGCGCGTCGCACAGCGCTGGGTTTGAATCTGTGCTGCGGACGGTTGTGCTGTCGGAACGTACCGGCTGGACCGTCGTCCGGTCGGTGCCGCCGCGTAGGGATCGTGTACTTCGAGCTCAGTGCGTATGCGCTGCCACCTATTGGCACAGTTCGACACTAGGTGTTGTCCTGTCACCTGTAGACGGCGGCAACGTGGATCTGACGTGTGGTGGTGCCGATCAGTTGATCTGAAGGGTTGAGGAGCTCCACTGGGGTGGCGCCGGCCGCACCCAGTGTCTGGCGAGCGGTGACAGTCGGGCGGTGGCCGGGGTCGGACTGAGCCGAGTTTTTTCTGACGTTGTTACAGTAGACTGAGCGAGGATGCCAATACAGGAGCGGCAGCGGAGATCGTGCTTGTGTGACCGGGAGCGGACGGACACCACAGGCTGGACGGTCGGTGGGTCCGTGACGGCCAGGGCCGGCCGCCTCACGCCGACCGGCTGTTGAGGCGGCCAGACGCCTCTGCACCGAACTTTGTGTGCTGACGCGGCCGGGCCACCGCACAATGCGCCAGGATGGCCCAAGAAGTGACACTTACTCGAATTTCGAAGTTCCTGAATACTCGACAGTTTTACCGTAGATCGTCGCAAAATGTTCCCAGCGTTCGATAACAGTGCTGTATTTTCGATATACCAGCACCCGTGCCCATAATTAACGCAGCAAGTCATACCATTATAGGATGTTTATTTGTGTCGTTGCAAACGCGCAATTTCATTCTGAGGTTGGAAGCATTTTCCTTCTTCCTCCAAGGCTCGAATCAAATAATTTGCTATATCATCGAATTGCTCAGATCATGAGGAGTAGCTTAGAGTAGAAATAAACGATTTGACCAATCCAGCAACTTTCTGCAGATAATCTAGTGTTGGTAAGTAACAAACAATGCAGATAATATATACCGATGAACATATTATGGATAAAAAAATATTCAACGACCTATACGCTGATTTTTATTTCATAGGATAGATACATACTTTGGCTAAAAGTCTCTACTGTATGCTGCAGCGTTTCTTTTTACGCTAATAGGAATAAACTGGCTTGAACCAGATTGCTGTTCTGAACAGCGCCATCTATGTCGATCAATGCATATTAATTTTATTAATAGTTAGGTCATACCAAACCTTTATTGAGTGTATTAATCTGTCGAATAATGATTTCTGTCAAGATTGCAACATCCAGGTATCATTGGTATATAACCATAACCATCCTTATTAGCTATTTCAATTCTACTTTCGGAAATATTGTTGTAATGATGATAGTGTACGACCAGGGTAGTTGATACAATTTAGCCGACAGTGAAAATAACTCTTCACTTTGGAAGGGGTAGCGAGGAGATAGGCGGCACCCTACGCCGAACTTTAATTTTACTTTCGCTCAAAAATTTGCCACATCGTCACCATGCGGCAGCGCGGGACCCAAAGGACTGACGCTTTCGTTTTTGTCCGGAGTAAGAGGATGCCAGTAGGAACATGTGTGGTAACCATGGCAACCGGCTTCATACTTTTGGAGAAAATGTTGTATCAACCATTTCGTGTATCACCCAGACCCGGTCTCCCATATGGACTCAATAATGTCCAGGAAATCAGCATTTGAGTATATTTATCAAAGTGCCGGTTTGAAACAAGCAACAGTGTAGAACATTTCGTCTTTCGTCAAGGAGCAAGGCATAGAGGCGGTCGAACCGAGCCGTTGCAGCCGAGATATAAGTACCTTCATAGCCCAATCTGAAAGTGAAATGGGCCAAATCCAGTCGACTACAAAAGATTATACCTAAAAGTGGCATTGCAGATCAATAGCTGACGAGGAGGAAGTCATTCAGTGCAAAAAGATGGTCCAAGTTCAGCTCCTACAGGCCGTGGGGCCCCCAAGAATCCGGACCAGCTCAGGAAAAATGCGCCATGCTCCCTCAAAATCCCACTCGGTCCACCAAAAATCGCATCGTGGCTTGATAAATCACATTGGGGGGCCCGCAATAGTAGCACATGGGCCCCTGATACGACGCCGGGGCCTCAAAAGTTTGCACCTGGGCCCCTGGAAATCACGCTGGGGCCGCAAAAAATTCGTACCGGGGTTCAAGGAAATCACGACGGGGGCTGTTACAAACGGTCGTGGGCCGGGGCCTTCCTGAAATTAATCACTGCAAAGAACTGGTGGTACTGAGAATTCTCACCCGGTCCCTGCAAGTCACGCTAAAGGGCATGATAGGTCCCACCGGAGTTCAAAAGTCTCCCCTTTGTGATCACTCCCAACAAATGAAACCGGGGAAGTGAAAAACAGTCCGGGACACGGTAAATCAATCTGGGATCTCAACCATGGCTCCCGTAAGCCCACAAAAACTTGCTGGGCCCCCAAAAACGTGTCTTAGCCACCGTAAGGAATCCCAACGTGTTAGACTACGGGGCCACAAAATCGCACTTAGACAAAAACGAAATTCACGCCGCTTCTCTTGAAAAACTCACCGGGGACAAAAAACGTCGCGCCGGAGCCCGACGGTTGCAGCCGGCTTCCCAAGAACCAATATACACCCGGAATGTCACCCTGCG
>JAOTOM010002694.1:0-114435 GCA_034440615.1 Ashinkailepas kermadecensis
ACACTGGTGGTAGGTTGGCGCTGTTAGTTTCAACGGCTTGGAAAAACGCAACGTGTGGGAGGCATTGCCCCATGTCCCTCTAGATTCAGGAACGGATCCAGGAACTATCATGGAAGGACACCCGTCTTGAGGAGCGGCACTGGTTGAGAAATGTCTGAGAGGTGCCCCGAGTGTCTCTGGAGAGGCCTTATCTGCTTAGTGGAGTGCCCACGGCTGAAAAAAATAATGGGGTGGGGTTTGGGTGGGGGTGGGGAGTGGGGGTGCACTCAAGTGACTGAGAAGCTCCCCCCATCTCCAGGGCACATGCCCCTGTGGCCCTTCTACATTCGCCCCTGTCTGGACCTGCTAGTCACGACACTAAACAGCAATACCAATGATAATTAAAGATAGCAATGCTCGATATCTAGCCACAGCGGCCTAGAAACTTGGCAGCAATGAACCAAGGAGGGGGAAACGCGGGAGTGAAAAGTTTCACCCGTCCTCAAATTTCCACGAGCTTGACATTGACCCTACTCCTTATGGGCGTTGTATGGAAAGAATCAACCTTAGATGGCTCTTTCTCCATCCCTCCCCTCCCCAACTTCAACACAATTCGCGAGCTTCTGCGCCGGATCGGTCACTGATACCGTCTGCGTGCGTCAAGGCCGGTGGACGGATCCTATTGGGCTTGCGCATGCGCAGAACTTACGCAGGCTGAATGCGACTGCCTGTCGTCTAACAAACAAAAATGTTTAGTGTTGGTTGTCAAAGTTCACATCGAAAGCCGAAGCTCGGATTCAGTTACAAACGCTTGCTCAAAATACATTCGTGATTTAATTAAGATCTTGTGATGAGGTCACACGGTACGGGCATTCAACGGGGGGGTGCCACAGCAACACCCACACCTGCGCGAATTGCGCAGGACCACTGACACTGACCACTGCACCAGCGACGTGCGCAGCTGCGCCGCCTGCGGGGGACCACGCGGCGTCGGACGGGGGCTGTCCCCGATGGCAGGCGGAGCGGGAGGTGCTCCGCCACGTCCACCTCGGGGGCATGGCCCTGGCCGACGCCAGAGCGTCGGTGTTTGGCCCGCGGGCGGCGTGGCCCCTTCGCCGCACAGAGCCGGGGAACCAACAACCACCACCACTATCACACACAGAATACCCGGCTCTGCCCGCACCCACGCCACACAAGCAGAAAACGAACACATACACACAACAAACCGACGCACCAACACCAACGAACACCAACACACACCCAAAACACCCGCAACACCAGGACACCCCATCACCCACCGACCACTACAAGCACCACCAGCCATCCCAACTCGCCTATCAGCACCCACCCCACCCTGCCACCCACCACCACCGCCACCACCCTACCAACCAGGAAACTCAACATCCCCTCAGACCTCACACACTTCACACACAACGGACACATCACTGACACAGCACTCGCACACAGACACGGGGTCTGAACAGACAGACACCGAGCGCATCAATACCGACTCAGACGTCACAGTCCCCTGCACCCCAACACCACCCCCCTCCCAACCACAAGTACCATCATAGGCCCACGAAAAGCACCACCAAAAACACTCCCCCAAAAGACCACTCACGCGTGCCAACACCCACAGACAATGAACACAATACTACAGTGGAACACGCACGGACTCATCAGACACTGGCCAGAATTTAAACACTACGCATTACAAACACACCACACTGCACTATGCATACAGGAAACACACTTCAAACCCCATGACCCGTATCAATTCAACATCTCTCACTATACGCTACACAGACAAGACACACACAACACACACACATACAGATCAGGCGGAGTATGCACATACATTAGGAATACAATACCGCACCGCCTGATACAATTCAACACCACAGCAGACATATTACTCACGGAAATCCACCTACACAACACAGCTTACACACTCATCAACATATACGATCCCCCCTCGCGAACCACAGAAACCCTTTCGGAATTAAACAAGGCACTCGATCAAATTCACACACCCGTCATAGTCACAGGAGACTTCAACTCGCACCACCCACTATGGGACACCCGCACAACACGACCCGATCACAGAGCACTCACACTCATCACACTGGCTACACAACATAACCTCACAGTACTCAACACCGGATCACCAACATACCTCGTCCCAATTAATCACACCCTCCCCACTACCCCTGACGTAACCCTGGCATCCTCACGCATAGCCCTTACCCTATCATGGACATCCGACCCCGATCCTCAATTCAGTGACCACGCACCCATAACCATCACCTTTAACCAAATCCCGACCACCGGCCCACCACATCCACCCGCGGGCCGATGGAACCTCAAAAAAGCATCCTGGACACCCTTTTCAGAATCTATGGCAGCACAAACAGCACACAACCCACAACTCACACCAGAACAATTTGCAGACATCCTCATCAACACAGCACACCAACACATACCACGAACAAAACCACGCCATCAACACAAACCTCGCGCGGCACCCTGGTGGAGCGATGAATGCCACCGGGCGGTCCGCGCGAGGAACCACGCACGACACAGACACGAAAGACACCGCACACCAGAAACACTCACCGTATACAAACAACTCAGAGCAGCCTGCAAAAAAACCATAAAAAATGCCAAAAAAACGTCCTGGAATAAATTGTGCACCCAATTTAACAGATTCACTCCTCTCGGCGAAATTTGGACACTTCTTGGAACATTCCAACATCGACAAAGACCACAAGCCAAAGCCATCACACTCATACACAACAACGTCACCACCACAGACCCACAAAGAATAGCAAACATTTTCGCACACAACTATCACATTAGGTCATCCACACTCGCACGACACCCCCCACCACCAATCAGACACACACGGCCACACCTTTACAACACTAGGTTTACACTCGCAGAATTACAAATAGCAATCACACAAACAGGAAACACAAGCGTAGGACCAGACAACATACACTATTCATTCTTCAAACACCTACCAACACAAGCACTACAAACACTACTGGACACCTACAACACCGCATGGACAACACATACATACCCACAATCTTGGCTACACGCTCTGCTCATTCCTATCCCAAAACAAAACACAGACCGAACCCTATGCGACTCCTACCGCCCTATCGCACTAACCAGCTGTCTCCACAAACTCTTTGAACGCCTTGTCAAAAAACGCCTCCTCTACATTATTCAAACACAAAAACTAATCTCTCCTATACAATCAGGCTTTCTCCCTAACCGCTCCTGTCTTGACAACCTCACCTACCTCACCACCCACATCCAGGAAGCGGCGGCACAGAAACGTACCACCGTCGCCGTCTTCCTGGATCTCAAACAAGCATATGACACTATCAACATCACAGCACTCTTACAACACCTATGCAACCTAGACATACAAGGAAGACTAATACACTACCTACATTTCTACTTACTAAACAGATCATTTCAAGTCAAAATTGGGCCCCACATGTCAGACATTAAATTCCCCACGACCGGCTTAATGCAAGGCTCCGTTCTAAGTCCCCTTCTCTTCATTCTAGGCCTAAACTCACTCATCACTGACAACTTCCCGACCAAAATAGCAATATACGCAGATGACATAGTAATATGGACATCACACGAAACACCCAACAACGCATTAGGAACACTACAAAGAGCACTAACAGAACTACACAACAAACTAGCCTTACTTAACTTACACATAGCACCACACAAATCGAAGTGCATGCTATTTGGCAACACTCGATACACAAACTTACAACCACTAAAAATAGACTACACACCCATACCATTTGTAACTACAACAAAATTCCTAGGTATCACATTAGACCCACGACTCACCTTTCGGCCACACATCTTAGACATCCACAAACGTGCATCAAAACGAATAAACATCCTCAGAGCACTTTCTGGCACAAACTGGGGATCCGATCGAAACACACTTTTAACTCTCTACAAGTCGCTCATTCGGCCAATTTTGGAATACGGATCCCCACTCTTCGAAAATGCAGCTAAATCAAACATCCACCTACTAGACACACTACAACACCAATGCCTCAAAATAGCCACAGGAGCATATATCACTACACCTTATCTCGCACTGCACATATACAACCACATACCAGAACTCAAACACAGACGCACAGAAGCACTACTTAGATATCATTACAAAACACAACTTGTCAAACACCACCCATGCACTGAAGCACTCAAAATCCGCACCAAACGCAGACACATACTCATGAACGCAACACGACTCAAAACCACGATAGGAACTCGCATACACCAACACGCAAATAGACTACAAATCACACTCCCCACAGCACAACCCCTCCCACCACCCACAGCATGGTGGAAACACCAAACACCCACAACACACTTCCTCATCGACAAACCGAAACACACATACACAGAGGCAGAAATTCAACAACTCTTCTTACAATTCACATCACAATATGCAAATCACAACATCATCTACACAGACGGCTCCAAATCACATACACAGCAGACGGGCACAGCGGCGGTGCTGTATACCAATACAGCACCGCCCCGAGTCATCTTACGTGCCCGTCTGCACGACACAGCATCCACATACACAGCAGAACTCTACGCAATTTTATCGGCATACTCCACCATCTATAACACACAAATGCAACACAATATCATAGCAACAGACGCAAAATCAGCACTACAAAGCATAACACCATACACCACATTCAAACACCCACTCATTCCCAAAATACTCTACATACATAACAAACTAAACATCCAACAACGCCCACTACTTCTCTAGATCCCAAGCCACACAAACATACACGGTAACGAACACGCAGACACAGAAGCAAACCTAGCCACAACACTACAACAAATCACGCAATGCCCATACTCAAAATCCGATTACTACCCCACAATACGCCAAGCACTCAACAAACACATACAACAAACCTGGGACACAACAATAACACAACTCCACGAAATACACCCCAAACACGAATAATGGCACTCCATCGACCAACACACCAGACAAAAAGAACGTACACTAACACGCATACGAACAGGACACACAGCACTCACACACTCCTACCTCATCCTACGACAACAGCGACCACAATGCACAACATGTCACCGAATACTCACAATCAAACACATACTCATTTACTGCACCAAATACAACCACCAAAGACAACATATCACCAACTATTGCGCCACACACAACATCCCACTAAACCTCACTACTCTCCTCAACGACGAACATCCAGCACTACACGAACATGTCTTCCACTTTCTCTCTATCACACGCATACTAGAACAACTGTGAAAAAAAGGAAAAAAGGGAAAAAAACAAAAAAACAAACAAAACAAAACAAAAGATGGAATGAAAACAAAAAGATGTTACAAAAAAATGAACAAAATAGCCAAAAAACGAAAAACAAAACTGATTAAAGAACAACAAAAGAAAAACAAAAATATACCCCAAAACTCAACGTTCTTGCAATGTCTCAACCAAGGCGAAGACCCAACCCCAAACCCCCCACTACACCCCGTACCCCAATTTGGCACCGTCCGGACTGGCGACTCTTCTCAACCGCATCATCTTCGGACTCCGACCAACTCTACTATAATTCCGCTCAACCCGACTCTACTCAACTCTACTCTACTCAGCCCTACTCTACACTCCAAGAATCTACTTCGACACTGCTCAACAAGTCAACCCTCTCTTCCACCCCTCGACTAATCCTCCTACCATACCCCTCACCCCTTTATACCGCTTAAACACCAACACAACAACAACAACCGGAAACAGCCGACATCACCACACGGTGGCAGGCTGGCCAAATTCATACACACACACACACACACATCCAACACGTGTCATCTCATTAAGCTTTATATTATGGCATGGAAAGCATCGCATCTTCTCGGAGACGAACACCGAAAGCTGCAAGTAAACCAGAGGTCTTCTCTCGTCTTTAGGTGTTCAGAAATAGTGAGTAGGTTCATTGTTGATGGAACACACCTGCGGCACTGTGTCCTCCTGTGGGCACAGGCTGCTGCGGTCGCGTAGCGTCTTGATGACCTCGTGCTTGGCGGCTGGGTTTGTGCGGATGGTTTGGTAGAGCTGTAGGAGCGGGGCACACTGTTGGATGGCGCGGCAGTTTCCGTGTTCACCACCGCTGGTCGTGCACTGCTCATCTGAGGGTCATAAAGCGCGTGGTCAGGACCACAGTGGGCGTGGCCAGCGTCACAGAGGGCGTGGCCAGCGTCAACAGAGGGCGTGGTCAGCGTCACAGAGCGCGTGGTCAGGACCACAGAGGGCGTGGCCAGCGTCACAGGGGCGTGGTCAGGGTCACATTGTGGAATTGTCTGGGTCACAGGAGCCGTGATCTGAGACATGGGGGCATGTTCGGTCACAGGGGACGTGATCAGGTGGAGATCACATGGACTGTAGTAACATGAAGGCCACAGAGTTCCCCGTGATCTCCGGTAATCTATCTACGGTTGATGCTATAATTACCATTGATAAAGCATCAATCACCAATTACTGAGTGTAAAATGCAGTGCTATTGCAATCATCGAGCACATTTAGCCCTCGTCTGCCAGTTGGTAGCTGGCAGCTGGTGTTCTGCCAGCTGGCAGCTGCTAGCTGCCAGCTTGTGGCGATTCCCACCCCGGCATACCGCCTCCAATCGGAACAGTCATCCAGCTTCCCCTGTGACAAGTCACAACAGCCGTGGCCAGGTAAAGTCCTCGCAGGTCACAACAGCCGTGGTCAGGTGAAGTCCTCGCAGGTCACAACAGCCGTGGTCAGGTGAAGTCCTCGCAGGTCACAACAGCCGTGGTCAGGCGAAGTCCTCGCAGGTCACAACAGCCGTGGTCAGGTGAAGTCCTCGCAGGTCACAACAGCCGTGGCCAGGTGAAGTCCTCGCAGGTCACAACAGCCGTGGTCAGGTGAAGTCCTCGCAGGTCACAACAGCCGTGGTCAGGTGAAGTCCTGCAGGTCACAACAGCCGTGGTCAGGTGAAGGCCTCGCAGGTCACAACAGCCGTGGTCAGGTGAGGTCCTCGCAGGTCACAACAGCCGTGGTCAGGTAAAGTCCTCGCTAGTCACAACAGCCGTCATCAGGTAAAGTCCTCGCAAGTCACAACAGCCGTGGTCAGGTGAAGGCCTCGCAGGTCACAACAGCCGTGGCCAGGTGAAGTCCTCGCTGGTCACAACAGCCGTGGTCAGGTAAAGTCCTCGCAGGTCACAACAGCCGTGGTCAGGTGAAGGCCTCGCAGGTCACAACAGCCGTGGCCAGGTGAGTCCTCGCAGGTCACAACAGCCGTGGTCGGTAAAGTCCTCGCTAGTCACAACAGCCGTCATCGGTAAAGTCCTCGCAGGTCACAACAGCCGTGGTCAGGTGAAGGCCTCGCAGGTCACAACAGCCGTGGCCAGGTGAAGTCCTCGCTGGTCACAACAGCCGTGGTCAGGTAAAGTCCTCGCAGGTCACAACAGCCGTGGTCAGTGAAGGCCTCGCAGGTCACAACAGCCGTGGCCAGGTGAAGTCCTCGCAGGTCACAACAGCCGTGGCCAGGTGAAGTCCTCGCAGGTCACAACAGCCGTGGTCAGGTGAGGTCCTCGCAGGTCACAACAGCCGTGGTCAGGTGAAGTCCTCGCGGGTCACAACGGCCGTGGCCAGGTGAAGTCCTCGCAGGTCCAACAGCCGTGGCCGGTGAAGTCCTCGCAGGTCACAACAACCGTGGTCAGGTGAAGTCCTCGCAGGTCACAACGGCCGTGGCCAGGTGAAGTCCTCGCGGGTCACAACAGCCGTGATCAGGTGAAGTCCTCGCAGGTCACAACAGCCGTGGTCAGGTGAGGTCCTCGCAGGTCACAACAGCCGTGGTCAGGTGAAGTCCTCGCGGGTCACAACGGCCGTGGTCAGGTAAAGTCCTCGCGGGTCACAACAGCCGTGGTCAGGTGAAGGCCTCGCAGGTCACAACAGCCGTGGTCAGGTGAAGTCCTCGCAGGTCACAACAGCCGTGGCCAGGTGAAGTCCTCGCAGGTCACAACAGCCGTGGCCAGGTGAAGTCCTCGCAGGTCACAACAGCCGTGGTCAGGTGAGGTCCTCGCAGGTCACAACAGCCGTGGCCAGGTGAGGTCCTCGCAGGTCACAACAGCCGTGGCCAGGTGAGGTCCTCGCAGGTCACAACAGCCGTGGTCAGGTGAAGTCCTCGCAGGTCACAACAGCCGTGGTCAGGTGAAGTCCTCGCAGGTCACAACAGCCGTGGTCAGGTGAAGTCCTCGCAGGTCACAACAGCCGTGGTCAGGTGAAGTCCTCGCAGGTCACAACAGCCGTGGTCAGGCAAAGTCCTCGCAGGTCACAACAGCCGTGGTCAGGTAAAGTCCTCGCGGGTCACAACAGCCGTGGTCAGGTGATGTCCTCGCAGGTCACACGATGCCTGTATTATGATAGCTTGTAAGAGGTTGCCGTTTATTTGGAGTTCATAGTATCGTGAGGAGGATTCCTGAAGAAGCATTCAGGTCATACAAATCATAAAATGCATGTTTATTATGAAGGCCACCGGAGGTACATCGAGGTAGATGACTTCCTTAAGATTGTGAAGGTCGCCAGTCGGACGGATGTGTTTTGAAGAACATCTAACAATATAAAGTTGCTGTCCCTTGAGCCTACCAACAGCAGTGAAACGGACCAAAGCTACGACTTAAACCGAAGTGCACCAAGCATGCCTCCAGGATGTGGGTTGGAAGAGCGGCCAGAGACGCGAGGGGATGAATTTGCGTAGAGTGTGACCTCCCATATGCACCATTGAAGTTGTGCTTCTAATTCCTGGGTATGAGCAGTATATTTTGTGTCATCCAGCTCAGATATTTTTTGTTGGACATCATAAACTGCCCTTTGTATTTTCCAGTGATGTGTGGACATTTGATATGAGGAGCAGGATGGTCGCTGTCATTGTCAAACGACACCATTTAACCGTCCAATAAGAAATATGTAGGCATGATTTCCTGCAAATGAAAATGCTTTGGATGACAAAAATAAGTTTGTTTTTGTGAATCCTAGCACAGAGAGTGTGCAGAATAAATTCAGTGACTCTACGGCACTGTCGTAGGGGTCAAATGAGGTCGAGATCGGCCGCCACACCTTGCCGAAGAAACCTTTGTGACCTTGGACGCTCGGCGTTCGGACAGTCGGTCGGTCGACTGTGTGCCCCCGCAGTTCGTATGTGTCAGCTCTGAGGCCCTCTCCATCAATGTGAGTCAAAGCCGACCCAGTGGCCCAGCACGTCCAGACCGGGGCCCGCTCAGTCGGCTGAGGGACCCTCTTCACGGCTCAGGACACCCTCCATCCGGCGGGAGTCCCCTCTTTCAAAAGCTTTGACCCCTCTGTCACACCAGGGCCCCCTCTGCGGTTTCAGCCCCAATCGACTCAGGAGCCCTTTCTTCGGCTTGGACCCGCTATCAGCATAGGGGCCCTTCATATTGGCTTGGGCCCTCTCCGTCAGCCCGGGGGCCCTTCCAACTATCATGGCCTCATCCGTAGATCTAGAAGCCCTTCACATTAGCCAAGCCAAGGACCCTCTAGATCTTCCCGAGGGCACTCTCCTTTGACCCGGGGCTCTCTTCATCGGCCCGGGACCCTTTCCGGCAGCCCGGGATCTCTTGTGTTGGTCCATGGGTCCTTCCCGTCGGCCCAGGGGCCTTTGCGGGCCCCTGCGCCGACGCCTCGATGAGCCCTTGCGGCACCTTCAAGACGGTCGTCTGGAGGGCCCCCTTCGACTCTCCAAGGGATGGCTGCCCCCTTCGACCCTCCAGAGGGTGGCTGCCCCTTCTACCCTCCAGGGGGTGGCTGCCCCTTCGACTCTCCAGGGGCCGGTTGCCCACTTCGACCCTCCAGGGGTGGCTGCCCCTTCGACTCTCCAGGGGGCGGCTGCCCCTTCGACCCTCCAGGGAGCGGCTGCCCCTTCAATTGTCCAGGGGGCGGCTGCCCCCTTCGCCCCCCCCCCCTGGCTACACCACTGGTGTTGGTGCACACGACTCTTTGCGACGTGTGGGCCCCGCCGGTGCTGGTCGTTGACCCACGACTTTGTCTGGGACAGGGCTCAGCCCTCGAGGTGGGCGAGACAGAGGATTTTTATCTCCGCTCCCCACTGAGGACAGGCCCTGTCTCAGGAGGAGTGATCTTCACCACACCCGACGCGGCACTGCACGCCGCTAGTGCATGTATCTGTATCGTGTGTGGCAGCACAAGTGCCGCGTGTTGGTGTCGTATCATGCCCCCCCCCCCTTGTCCGTAGCGTTGACAAAATTGACAGCGTCGCGGGAGGGGTGCTCGTGGTGTGACTGTGTATATAATGTAACCAGCTTTGATGTGTGCAGGCGGTTTGATGTGTGGTGAAGGTCAGCATGAGTCGGTATGGCATGAGTGTGTGGTGGGATTGGGGCCTGTAGACAGAGGAGATTCCCTGACTCAAAAACTCGAAAGCCAGGTCCTCCGTTGCCATCCAGGCCAGCTCCCCTGCGTGGGTTGTGCCTTGTGATCGGTTTAGATGTGTGGTTGACGTGTTGATGATCGGTGTGTAGTTAATGTGCTCCGTTGTTGGCAAAATGTACGCGTCAGTGTTGTTGTTCGATTGATCGGGATCGCCTCCGAGCTAAGCTGTCGCGGCGCCTGTAGGGGCGCTCAAGTGATCCCCTCCTCCACCGCTCTGCAGGGGTCAAGGGATTCCGTGGGATCCACATTGTCCCGACGGCAAAGGAAGCAGTTGCAGGCCAGTGTGTTTGTGTTTAGGTCGGCTTCCATGCTGCTATGCATGTTAGTAGTGTGTATTGCAAGAGGCTCTAGGAGCGAGTGGAGGATAGGTTGGCACAGTACACAGTTTGAAGGGAAGCTCGGGTAGGAGGGGTGGCGGCGCCGCCGCACCGACCTGAGACTTGAAGTGGAGTAGCGAATTGTAGAAACAGGCATACACTGTAGAGCAGTGTACTAGCAGTCTTGATCAGTGGCTGGTATATTGAAGACGACTGAGTTAGTTATTTGGGCTTAAGGGCGCGCTGACTACGAGGTCATTTAGCGCCCAAGAAGACGACTGAAGATCGGACGAGGAGAATAGACGAGGAGGAGAGAGTGTGGTGGTTGGCTGGTGGCTCGTGGCGGGCTGGCTTGGCAGCTTCTGTGCTTGGGCGTTGGCTTGACTGGGCTTGGCTCGATTGGCTCGGCTTCTCGGCTCCGGGTGGTGCTACCTATGACCTTGACCTTGAGCGGGGTCGTGACCTTGGGTTGCTCGGTAAATGTGCCAATGCTTGTCGCATGGTTGTTCGTGATTTGAGGCATGTAAGTAACATATTGCTTCGATATTACTAACACTCGAAGCTTTTCCATTAGTTTCCCACGTCGCAACATGGTTTTCTCTGGTGTCGCGGACAAACATCACGGTATGCCCAATTTAACACGCGCACTGGAGGGGGGGCGAAATCCGCCCACCCCTCCGGTTTTTCGCAAATAACTGCAAATTTTGCCGGTCGATATACGCGATTTTCGGTGTACCTGCTTAGAAATGAACGGCGCGTTGTTCAATGCAAGAAAAATGGAAATCGGCCGATTTTTTTTTTTCAAGTTAGGGGCCGCTAAAATCAAACAAATTTATAACGCCAGACCACAAAAATCGGCTCTGATGCGCTTCCAGTATATTGACAAAAGGGAAGTGTTCTAGGCAACACTAGCGACTTGTTTGATGCATATTGATATGCTGTATAGTTTCAAGGTCATGTTAGGTCACCAAGGTCAAGTCAGGTCAAGTTCATGACAGGTTAATGGAAGCAAACTTGATCAACTGGAATGTTGCCATAAATGCACTACTGGTTGTCATTTGTACTATTTGTCATTGCGTTTCCATACTTTATTCATGCACTTCACTCCCTTCTTCACGAAGCCGATTTGCTCCGAGCTGCCCGACGGAGCAGTCGGGCGGGCGGCCGGTTCCGGTAACTGGAACAGGTAACTGACCTGATAAAGTGGTGCTATATAGGTGACCTGAGGTCAAATGTTGGGTCTAGCATCCGCATTGCATCATTAGTAATATCCAAAACATCACTGATGCCCATTTTTGAGCATTTCAACACAATCACAGCGATCCATAACAATGACAAGCCAAGCCACGCAAAACCGGAAAATTTTGCCAATCTGACCTTATTTGACCTTGAAGATATTGACCTAAGATCACGAAAATTGCACACAATAGAGATTACTACCGTGCCCATCCAACCTGCGAATTTCGTTCCTCCAGCTTTACTAGGAGCCGAGATCTTAGGGGGCGGAATCCGCCCCCCCTCCAGTGCGCGTAATTCTCAGAGGCCCTCCAGGGCGCGTGTTAACACATTTGTCGCTTTGAGCATAGCTGGGTATAAAGAAAGGGTCAAAACAGGGTATCCCATGTTGCCCGTACTTCACACTGTGCAAGTGTAGTACTATTACATTTTCACCATGCTCGATACCTGGCTTCCGTGCCATCACAGCCTTGCCAATGCAACGGAAGTTGGCAGCATATTCAGCAGCACATTCGGCAGCAGATTCGCAGCATATTCAGCAGTACAATCACCAGTTTCCGAATGCTCCTCCAATCAACGCTCAACCAAATGTCAGTCAAGGACCAGTCAGTCAAGTGTTTTTGGTGCACAGTAGGGTTGGCTTCGGGCGACTAATTTTGTTGGAAAAAAATGCCAAATTATGTTTCTTAATAACACCCGTTGATTTTTTATTATACGAGAAACTTCTTCAGCCAATTTGATTGCGTTGCAAAGGCCTATTCACACAGTAATTTGAAGCGAATTCGTAGGGGCCTCCCAGTAGGGAACAGAATGTTAAAATGACATATCATTTTTCCTGTGGGAAGAATTTCACAACGGAATTAGAAACCGTATTTGGGTCAACGAGTGCTTTTGATTGATATATGGCATGGTTGGTTTTCTCCAAAGAAGTGTGTTGGAAAAAAGATTCCAATTTAAATTTCTCAAAAACTCAAAATTTCTTTCTTTTTCAATTGTAAGAAAGATGTCTCCAGCCAATTTCATTGGATGGCTAGGGCCTATCCACACAGTGATTTGAAGCGAAATCGTAGGGGCCTCCCAATAGGGAACATAATGTTAAAATGACATATCATTTTTCCTATGGGAAAAATTTCACAACGGGATTCACAAACCTATTTGGGTCAACGAGTGCTCTTGATTGATATACGGCATGGTTAGTTTTCTCCAAAGAAGTGTGTTGGGAAAAAAAATCAAAATTCAATTTCTCAAAAACGCCCCTTGTTTTTCAATTGCAAGAAAAAACATCTCCAGCCAATTTCATTGGGCGGCTAAAGGCTATCCAGCCAGTGATTTCAAGTGAAATCGTAGGGGCCTCCCCATAGACAACACAATTTAAAAATAACAGATCATTTTTCCTATGGGGAAAAAAGTACAACGGACTTCACGAACATGTTTGGGTCAGCGAGTGCTTTTGATTTATATATGACATTGTTGGTTTTATCCAAAGAAGCGTGTTGGGGAAAAAATTCCAAATTAAATTTCTCAAAAACGCCCATTGTTTTTCAATTGTAAGAAAGACGTCTTCAGCGAATTTCATTGGATGGCTAAGGCCTATCCACACAGTGATTTGAAGCGAAATCGTAAGGGGCCTCCCAATAGGGAACAGGATGTTAAAATGACATATCATTTTTCCTATGGGAAAAATTTCACAACGGGATTCACAAACCTATTTGGGTCAACGAGTGCTCTTGATTGATATACGGCATGGTTGGTTTTCTCCAAAGAAGTGTGTTGGGAAAAAAAATCAAAATTCAATTTCTCAAAAACGCCCCTTGTTTTTCAATTGCAAGAAAAACGTCTCCAGCCAATTTCATTGGGCGGCTAAAGGCTATCCACGCAGTGATTTCAAGTGAAATCGTAGGGGCCTCCCCATAGACAACACAATTTAAAAATAACAGATCATTTTTCCTATGGGGAAAAAATTACACCGGACTTCACAAACATGTTTGGGTCAGCGAGTGCTTTTGATTGATATATGACATTGTTGGTTTTATCCAAAGAAGCGTGTTGGGAAAAAAAATCCAAATTAAATTTCTCAAAAACGCCCATTGTTTTTCAATTGTAAGAAAGACGTCTTCAGCGAATTTCATTGGATGGCTAAGGCCTATCCACACAGTGATTTGAAGCGAAATCGTAGGGGCCTCCCAATAGGGAACAGAATGTTAAAATGACATATCATTTTTCCTATGGGAACAATTTCACAACGGGATTCACAAACCTATTTGGGTCAACGAGTGCTCTTGATTGATATACGGCATGGTTGGTTTTCTCCAAAGAAGTGTGTTGGGGAAAAAAATCAAAATTCAATTTCTCAAAAACGCCCCTTGATTTTCAATTGCAAGAAAAACGTCTCCAGCCAACTTCATTGGGCGGCTATAGGCTATCCACCCAGTGATTTCAAGTGAAATCGTTGGGGCCTCCCCCTAGACAACACAATTTAAAAATAACAGATCATTTTTCCTATGGGAAAAAAATTACAACGGACTTCACAAACATGTTTGGGTCAGCGAGTGCTTTTGATTGATATATGACATTGTTGGTTTTCTCCAAAGAAGTGTGTTGGGGAAAAAAATCAAAATTAAATTTCTCAAAAACGCCCATTGTTTTTCAATTGTAAGAAGAACGTCTCCAGCCAATTTCATTGGGCGGCTAAAGGCTATCCACACAGTGATTTCAAGTGAAATCGTAGGGGCTTCCCCATAGACAACACAATTTTAACATAACAGATCATTTTTCCTATGGGGAAAAAATTACAACGGACTTCACAAACATGTTTGGGTCAACGAGTGCTCTTGATTGATATACCGCATGGTTGGTTTTCTTCAAAGAAGTGTGTTGGGAAAAAAATCAAAATTCAATTTCTCAAAAACGCCCCTTGTTTTTCAATTGTAAAAGAAACGTCTCCAGCCAATTTCATTGGGCGGCTGAAGGCTATCCACCCAGTGATTTCAAGTGAAATCGTTGGGGCCTCCCCCTAGACAACACAATTTAAAAACAACAGATCATTTTTCCTATGGGTAAAAAAATTACAACGGACTTCACAAACATGTTTGGTTCAGCGAGTGCTTTTGATTGATATATGACATTGTTGGTTTTATCCAAGGAAGCGTGTTGGGAAAAAAATTCCAAATTAAATTTCTCAAAAACGCCCATTGTTTTTCAATTGTAAGAAGAACGTCTCCAGCCAATTTCATTGGGCGGCTAAAGGCTATCCACACAGTGATTTCAAGTGAAATCGTAGGGGCCTCCCCATAGACAACACAATTTAAAAATAACAGATCATTTTTCCTATGGGGAAAAAATTACACCGGACTTCACAAACATGTTTGGGTCAGCGAGTGCTTTTGATTGATATATGACATTGTTGGTTTTATCCAAAGAAGCGTGTTGGGAAAAAAAATCCAAATTAAATTTCTCAAAAACGCCCATTGTTTTTCAATTGTAAGAAAGACGTCTTCAGCGAATTTCATTGGGTGGCTAAGGCCTATCCACACAGTGATTTGAAGCGAAATCGTAGGGGCCTCCCAATAGGGAACAGAATGTTAAAATGACACATCATTTTTCCTATGGGAAAAATTTCACAACGGGATTCACAAACCTATTTGGGTCAACGAGTGCTCTTGATTGATATACGGCATGGTTGGTTTTCTCCAAAGAAGTGTGTTGGGAAAAAAATCAAAATTCAATTTCTCAAAAACGCCCCTTGTTTTTCAATTGCAAGAAAAACGTCTCCAGCCAATTTCATTGGGCGGCTAAAGGCTATCCACCCAGTGATTTCAAGTGAAATCGTAGGGGCCTCCCCACAGACAACACAATTTAAAAATAACAGATCATTTTTCCTATGGGGAAAAAATTACAACGGACTTCACAAACATGTTTGGGTCAGCGAGTGCTTTTGATTGATATATGACATTGTTGGTTTTATCCAAAGAAGCGTGTTGGGAAAAAAATTCAAAATTAAATTTCTCAAAAACGCCCATTGTTTTTCAATTGTAAGAAGAACGTCTCCAGCCAATTTCATTGGGCGGCTAAAGGCTATCCACACAGTGATTTCAAGTGAAATCGTAGGGGCTTCCCCATAGACAACACAATTTTAACATAACAGATCATTTTTCCTATGGGGAAAAAATTACAACGGACTTCACAAACATGTTTGGGTCAACGAGTGCTCTTGATTGATATACCGCATGGTTGGTTTTCTCCAAAGAAGTGTGTTGGGAAAAAAAATCCAAATAAAATTTCTGAAAAACGCCCCTTGTTTTTCAATTGTAAAAGAAACGTCTCCAGCCAATTTCATTGCGCGGCTGAAGGCTATCCACACAGTGATTTCAAGTGAAATCGTAAGGGCCTCCCCATAGACAACACAATTTAAAAATAACAGATCATTTTTCCTATGGGGAAAAAAATACAACGGACTTTACAAACACGTTTGGGTCAGCGAGTGCTTTTGATTGATATATGACATTGTTGGTTTTATCCGAAGAAGTGTGTTGGGAAAAAGATTCCAAATTAAATTTCTCAAAAACGTCCATTGTTTTTCAATTGTAAGAAAGACGTCTTCGGGGAATTTCATTGGATGGCTAAGGCGTATCCACACAGTGTGTTGAAGCGAAATCGTAGGGGCCTCCCAATAGGGAACATAATGTTAAAATGACATATAATTCTTCCTATGGGGAAAAAATTACAACGGACTTCTCAAACATGTTTGGGTCAGCGAGTGCTTTTGATTGATATATGACATTGTTGGTTTTCTCCAAAGAAGTGTGTTGGGAAAAAGATTCCAAATTAAATTTCTCAAAAACGCCCATTGTTTTTCAATTGTAAGAAAGACGTCTTCAGCGAATTTCATTGGATGGCTAAGGCCTATCCACACAGTGATTTGAAGCGAAATCGTAGGGGCCTCCCAATAGGGAACAGAATGTTAAAATGACATTTCATTTTTCCTATGGGAAAAATTTCACAGCGGGATTCACAAACCTATTTGGGTCAACGAGTGCTCTTGATTGATATACGGCATGGTTGGTTTTCTCCAAAAAAGTGTGTTGGGAAATAAAATCAAAATTCAATTTCTCAAAAACGCCCCTTGTTTTTCAATTGCAAGAAAAACGTCGCCAGCCAATTTCATTGGGCGCCTAAAGGCTATCCACCCAGTGATTTCAAGTGAAATCGTAGGGGCCTCCCCATAGACAACACAATTTAAAAATAACAGATCATTTTTCCTATGGGGAAAAAATTACAACGGACTTCACAAACATGTTTGGGTCAGCGAGTGCTTTTGATTGATATATGACATTGTTGGTTTTATCCAAAGAAGCGTGTTGGGAAAAAAATTCCAAATTAAATATCTCAAAAACGCCCATTGTTTTTCAATTGTAAGAAGAACGTCTCCAGCCAATTTCATTGGGCGGCTAAAGGCTATCCACACAGTGATTTCAAGTGAAATCGTAGGGGCCTCCCCATAGACAACACAATTTTAACATAACAGATCATTTTTCCTATGGGGAAAAAAATTCACAACGGGATTAACAAACCTATTTGGGTCAACGAGTGCTCTTGATTGACATACGGTATGGTTGGTTTTCTCCAAAGAAGTGTGTTGGGAAAAAAATCCCAATTAAATTTCGAATGTGCGAATGTGCTGCTGAATCTGCTGCCGAATGTGCTGCTGAACGTGCTGCCAACTTCCCCTGCATGCCTTGCCACCAGTTGGCCTATTTATTTGTCAGTAGCATCTTTTGTCTCCACCTTTTCCTGTCATATTGCTAACTTGCTTCGGCGTCAGCACGGGTTTTGGTTTCGCCTGCCACTTTCCACTCTGCAAAAAGTGAATTTGAGGACACTGATCGAACATAAACTTTCAATTCCCAACTAGTAGACAGTTTTGCAATATTCGCTACAGCACATACCTATGCTGGCTGCACCATATTGTCATGTACTGTGTTCCATTTTACCCCGTGGGCAAACTGAGAGAAAAAAGGTGTACTTTGAACCAGTGCTGAGCTTAAGCAGCATTCTGCGGGTAGCTAAGATTAAAGACACGATAAGATAAGGTACACGATAAGATTAAACGCTCCAAAGTTCAGCTTCAGAGAAAACATTCTTCATAGGTTCCGATATTTTTGTGTCGGGGGCCATATAACGTGAACGTCCCCGTATTTCCTTACCCTCCTCTCCTTCCCCTACTTCTAATCAGCAGATGCCCAGTTTGCGAATGGCACACAGTGTCTGATCTTTTGAGCATCTCGAGGACTTCTAACAAACCTTGACTGGAAATAAATAACATATATCGGACTTAAAACAACTTGACTGAAATCCAAAGAGCTTTTGTGCAAGGGAAAGTTTTTTTTTATGATTTTCGGTTTCATGGACAGATACTGATGATATATGATGAATGGTAATATATCTACTGAATTCAATGGCTGCGCTACTGGGTATGATAGTTAGCTTCCAAGTGCTACAATTTTTAGATTGATGGAATTTCATCAGTATTTTTAACATCATCGGAATGTGTGCATGAGTATTTCATGCTGAGCTAAGGTCTGGCTAAATCCAAGCAGTTTGAGAGTTTGAGCAGAGAGTATGATCAAAGGAACAATTGGTCATATGCAAAACATGCTGTTTTGAGCGCCATGGTCTTAGGCACCGTTTTCCTTGCTTACGTCGTCACGAGTCCCCACCGAGCGCCTTGGCGCTGTATGATGAAATTAATTTTACCTACATGTCCATTTCGAGCGCGATGGGCACCATTCTCACTTGATTCCCGGAAAAAAGGGATTTGTATAGAGAAGTGTACTGACGCACACACTATGTAATGTAGCCTGAAGATTGGGGTACGGTAGTGAGACGCAACTTGTATGCTTTGATATGCAATAACTCTTAACAGTGTCACTAAATATTTGACCCGCCCTGTATTTCTGGTCAGATCCTCACAACCCGTATCGGGGGGGGGGTCGATAAACCCTCTAATCTCCAAACTAAGCGTCGCATGAAAACGAGAGATGTCATCGGAAAGGGCCCGACGAGTATGGTCCGAAACCACCCCCAAAATATCACCCCCAAAAGTGACGTCATTAGGGGTCTATATGATCACGACTGACATCATGTTGTTGGCTCTGGGGAGTTCATTTTGGGGGTGATTTGAAGAACAAAACGAAAATTATTTGCAATCAGAAAAGGAAGGCGAAGTCGACCATGGTCCTAATATTTTTGCGCACCCCAAAACCAACATTTTAAGTTTCTTAAATTTCAACATTTTGAGCTTTCAATATTCCTTAATTTCTATTTTTCTAGTGGGTAGGGCGGACCGCAAAGCACTTGTTTGAAGTGTTGAAGTGTTTGAACAATTGTTTGAAGTCAACTTGCTCTCTTAAAAAGAACAATTACTTTAACCATAATTTTCGAATTTAGCCCCAATGGCAAATATGCAAAACTAATGCGTCATCAAAAACGAGAAAAAATCACAATTCCTCCAGTGCGTTTCGTTGCATCCCTAAAGATAAGCAAACGCTGAAGCTTCATTCAAATACCTTTATCCATTACAGCGTGACGACTGGTTGAACTTTTTTTGGAGGTGACCTCACTTGATCTTCAATATCTTGTTTGCCGTTGATGGCCTGATCCCAAAATGTTCACACGATATGCCAAATTGATGTGGGAAAAGAATATGTGAAATTCCGCCGTGTTTTTACTATCCGCGGAAAACCTCAGGGGAGCGCAAAGAGCCCCCCCCCGCCCCTGAAACGCCGAGGTTAAGCAATGAAGGCACAGATCATTCCAATCGTGACCCATTTTTTCCCACTTGGAGCCCCAAATTCCCGATTAAAAATATCGTCGTTCAGCATCGAACTCCAATGGCGTTCAGAAGGCGGTTTCAGGCCTGGGTGGGCGGATTCCGAGCCCTCCCCCCCCCCTCTAGTGCTCGTGCTAGGCCACATTGTGAGACGCGCTATCACGAGGCGCCAGGGGAAATAACCCCCGACACAGTCAATGGCGGGCTGTGATTGTCCAATGGTTTCGGCTGACAGCTTACCTTGAGCTGCTGCGAAGCGGCCGCATCCGACGGCCACCACCAGCGTCGTCAGCAGGCTCCACATCATGTTGAACGTCGCAGGTCGGCAGCCCGGCACGTGTTCTCCGAGCACGCGCACACTCGCCACGTACGGTCACGGCGTGTGGCTGAGACGCAGCCGTCTGTCGCTGTCGGTGGTGTACAGCACGTGCACGTTCGGCCTGGATGGTCGCTCGTCTGCCGGGAGTTAGTGTACGATCGGCAGTGTCTCTGTGCAGGAAGTGGCAGGGGCGACGTCAGCCAGACGTGGCGCTGTGTCCGTGCGCAGCGTGCCCATCTACGCTGGAATCCAATGCGGATCCGTATGAGGCGGAGCAGTGGGACGCGCCAACTCTACTGGCCAGCAAACGGCATCGGTTGCACGTTCATGGGATCAAAGGATATAGGTGCTGTGATCTGTAGGCATGCCCGTGTCGAGCTCCCTGCACGCGCCCCTCCGAATGTCCGCAGAGCATCGGGATGCCCGCGGAAAGCGTGGGTTTTCCGCAACGGCCGTGGAATTGTGAGCCCGCTGTACTGAGCGGACCGGTGCCAACTTGGCGCTCGCGGTCGCGTGACTGAATAAGTGACGGCGCTTCCGGGTTAGCAGCGCAAGTTGCCCGCAATGTACAAAGAAGACCGGGTGGTATCATGATCAACAGTTAAATAGGTGTAGGTTGAAAAGCGAGATGCCATAGAGATCAACACGCGGATGTTCGGATTCGTAAATGGCCTGTCTTCGAACAGTCTGTGATATCCCACGCCCGGTGGTTTTGATCCAATACTAATCAGAAGAGCCACTAAGCACAGTCGACAGGTCCGTCTCCATCGCCACGGCGACAGTCAGTGGAGCCACTAAACACAGTCAACAGGTCCGTCCCCATCGCCACGGCGACAGTCAGTGATATCCCATGCCCGGTGGTTTTGATCCAATACTAATCAGGGGAGCCACTAAACACAGTCGACAGGTCCACCCCCATCGCCACGGCGACAGTCAGTGATATCCCATACCCGGTGGTTTTGATCCAATACTAATCAGGGGAGCCACTAAACACAGTCAACAGGTCCGCCCCCATCGCCACGGCGACAGTCTGTGATATCCCATACCCGGTGGTTTTGATCCAATACTAATCAGGGGAGCCACTAAACACAGTCAACAGGTCCGTCCCCATCGCCGCGGCGACAATCTGTGATATCTCTCACCCGATGGTATTGGTTCAATGTTAATCAGACGAGCTTTGAGTCGACAGCTCCACCATCATTGTCGTCGCGGCACCTCAGCTATCAGAGCGCTGTCCTGTATTGTTCTTCGCGTCCTGGCAATCGACAGCGCTCGAGTCAAGTGCGCGCGCCTGTCTATTCCTTCCGAAGCTAGTTTGTCATCACAGTTCGACCTCCCGATCCCACTTCACCTCGCGGCCTCTTCTGAGAAGCTCTCACCGGGCGTGGAGCCTATTGACGACCGCGGAGCCAGCATCTGTGACCGGTCCCTCGGTACTACTAAACCAATGGAGAATGGTCATTGATTAGAGGTCACGATCTTGACTGGGGGCCACGTCCTTAACACGCGCCCTGGAGGGCCTCTGGAAATTACACGCACTGGAGGGGGAGGGGCGGACTCCGTCCCATAAGATCTCGGCTCCTATTAAAGCTGGAGTAACGGAATTCTCAGGGTGGATGAATACAGTGATGACCTCTATTGTGTGCACATTTCATGATCTTAGGTCAATATATTCAAGGTCAAATGAGGTCACATATGCCAACATTTTCTTCTTTTGCGTGGCTTGGCTTGTCATTGTTACGGATCGCTGTGATTGTGTTTAAATGCTCCAAAATGGGCACCAATGATGTTTTGGACATTACTAATGATGCAATACAGATGCTAGACCCGGAATTTGACCTCAGGTCACCTATATAGCAGCACTTTATCAGGTCAGTTACCTGTTCCAGTTACAGGAACCTGGTCGCTCGCCCGACTGCTCCATCGGGCGGTTCGGCGCAATCGGCTTCGCGAAGAAAGGAGTGAAGTACATGAATAAAGTATGGAAACGCTTAGGTACACGATGACAAACAGTAGTTTTCAGGATGTGTAGGGAGTAACATGCAAAGTGACATCAATCGCATGACAGTCGTTTGCATTTATGACAACATTCCAGTTGACAAAGTGTGGTTCCATTAACCTGTCATGAACCTGACTTGACCTCTGTGACCTAACATGACCTCGAAGCTATATAGCATAAAAATATACATCAAACAAGTCGCTAGTGTTGCCAAAAACACTTCCCTTTTGCCAATATACGGGAAGCGCATCAGTGCCGATTTTTGTGATCTAGCACTGCGAAATGTTTTGACTTTAACGGCGTCTAACTCGAAAAATGTTCGGTTTCCGTTTTTCTTGCTTTAAACGACGCGTCGGACATTTCTAAGCAGGCACGCAAAAATATTACGTATAACGACTGGTAAAATCTGGAGTTATGTACGAAAAACCGGAGGGGTGGGCGGATTTCGCCCCCCCCCCCCCCCCAGTGCGCGTGTTAACCTCCCCAGGCAGTGGCAGATCCAGAAGGGGGTCATGGGGTCATGTCCAATCCAGTAGGGGCCCAGGCGGGGCGTTCAACACGTTGTGTTTCAACATAGGCCGTGACGAAACACATAAGAAAATGGGCGCTCTAGGGAGCCGGCGTTGGGCAACCGGTGGAGGCTTCGGACCGACGAACCCTCGGACTGACGCAGTGTCCCGGGCCGATGAAGCGTGCTCTGAGACAATGTGGAGTGTCTGCCGGCAGATGTTGATGACTCCCGTTGGGCCATGAGATAAGGCGGGTTGGGTCGGGTTGGGTGAAGGGCTTCTAGGCCGACGGAGGCTCATGTCGTTGAAGGAGCCTCTCAGGCTCACGAAGAGGCCATCGCCCGGTAAAGAGGGCCCCTTGGTCAACAGGGAGTGCCTTTGAGCCGACGGTGAAGGACCCAAATATCGGGAGAGGATCCTGGGTCGTCGGATTTGGCCCCGTGTCAATATGAAGGGCACTGGGCTGACGGAAGGGCCGCAAGCCGAAGAAAGGGCGCCTGACCTAATTGAGGGGGCCAAAACTGTTGAAAGAAGGTCCTGCGGTCTGACGGGGAAAGGTCCTGGACCGTTAACACGCGTGCCGGAGGGTGTGTGCACGAAGGGCGGAATCCCGAAGGGCGGAATCATCCCGGGATCATCATCATCCCTCCGGGATGATTCCCGGAGGGCGGAATCATCCAACCCGTTCCGTTTTTCGACGATATCTCACAAGCGAGCCGGGAAATTATAATGAAGTCTTGTGATTTCGTTCAAAATTGATAAATGCATCCTGTTCAAAAGTCGACCGACCGGCGGGTGGCCTACCGCCGGCCGGCCACCTGGCCGCCGGGCGTATAAGGTTATATAAAGGTTTCGTCGGTGCGGTGGAGCGGCGGCGCGGTTGAGGAGGCAATTATCGACCTCATTTTACACTGAAGGCATTGACCTAGGGCCATGAAATTTATACGGAAGTGAGTTCACTACCGCCGTAATATACACTGCAAATTGTGTGCTTCTAGCTCAGGTAGGTTCCGAGATCTTACGGGGGCGAATCCGCCCCCCCCCCCCTCCGGTGCGAGCTATGTGAGAGGCCCTCCAGGGCACTTGAAATAAAGCCGTGGTGTTCCCAAGACAAGCTGATACATGTTCTTTGTAAATTGCTCAGATTTTGACCTCGGACTTGATCCTAGATCGCACAGGGAAAACAAAAATCACTTCAACTTTCCCCTATGCGTACGCTGGCTATTGGCGCAGCTAATATACAGCTGGTATATTAGCTGCGCGGCCGCAGCTGTGTACTGTATCTGTCGCCCCACAGAGGTGAATTGGCTGCGCAGAGGTCGCCGCCGCCAGTCTGGCGCCACGCCTCGTCAGACTGACCCAGGTGTAATTGTTCGTGCATACGCCGTAACTGGCTGTGGCAGGATGGACGCCAGACGGAGAACGTACGATATGCGGTCGCTGCCAGCAGCTGTAGTTCCGTATGCTGATTACGAATATGATATGGGAGCTTATTAGCATCTATAGTTCTCGAGCTTTAGCCAGATTTTCTTCTCGCTCGGTCACAAAAAAATGAGTAATTTATGAGTACATTACCATTGTTCGTATTTAATATATGTTTTATCTGTTGACCTGACATAAGTGTAGGTTTCTTCGGAAGCTTGCACGCCATGAGCATACAGCATAAATAGTGTAGATACCATGGCCACTCTACATAGGCGCACCGGAGGGGGGGCCAGGGGGCCCGCCCCCCCCCCCATGAGACCAAAGTGCCCTTTTGACCGAAAAGTGCCCTCTTGGCCGGAATGTCCCAAATTTAGCCCCAAAATCACCTGCCTTATGTGCCCCGCCTGTGCCAAAGGTGCCCTTTGGGCCCAAAACTGCCCTTTTGGCCTAAAAATGGCATTCCCCTGTGCCCTTTCCTGTCCTATGCCTGTCCTAATTAGGCGCCCTTTTGATCTAAAAGTTCCCTGTGCCTTGCCCTGTACCCTGCCCTGTGCCTTGTGCTGTACCGTGAACTCTGCCCTGCCCTGTGTCCTGCCCTATGCCCTGCCCTATGCCCTGCCCTGTGCCCTGCCCTGTGCCCTGCCCTGTGCCCTGCCCTGTGCCCTGCCCTGTGCCCTGCCCTGTGTCCTGCCCTGTGCCCTGCCCTGCCCTGGGCAACCTTCATCTCACGACATAATGCATGCAGGCTGCATGCTTTTGGAAATATTATTGTAAATACAAGGGTTCGGTGCTATAACATATAACGTGTCCCATGGAAAATGCACGCCCCCCCCCCCCCGGTCAGCAAACCTTCCAGTGTGCCCCGGGCCGCAAAGTGCCCTTTTGGAGCCGGTCAAGTGCCCTTTTGGAGCCGGCCAAGTGCCCTTTTCGGTCCGGGCCCCCCATGGAAAAACCCTGGGTGCGCGCCTGCCACCCTACCACTTTTATATTTCGTTACCATTCAGATCACTGTTCATCATCAAATCAACGTCTTGTTCAGCCTGTATCAATGAAGTGAGCAGTGAGTGCGTCACTTCAGCCTGCAGTTACATGTGCTGCTGAATGGCGAGATATAAGTGACTGGATGCCAAATTGAAGATCATATATAGACTAAAACATTCTTCTTTGTTCCATTTTAGCATCTATCGGGGATAATTCGCATTGGCACTCTGGTGTATGGGTCTTACTGTGAGCCATCAACATGTGACAGCCTGGCGGCGTCTGATATTGTATAGGTGACAGATTGGACGCTTTTTCACCTCTGCGTTTGCGCTTGTTCACATTCTCATGCTGGCTCTCGTCTAGTAGCATACCCTTTCACTGTTGGCATGTTCATGCTAGAGATCACGTGAATCTGTTTCTTTTTCTTCTTTTTTTTATCCATGTATGATGTTAACTCCGATGTTAACTCTACCAGCGGAACCGTTGAGTCGTTTGATGTATTTTACAATAATTTATTTGTTGTATTTTAAGACATTTTTCGTTTTTAAAGACCATTTAGATAACAATTACGCCTTAGCTGGATAAAGGTGTCTAACGAGGCCACGGGGGCAGGTGTTGCCGACGTGGCCACATATATGGTGCGTCCATATACACCTCATTGTGGCGGCTGTGTTCTGAGCTAAGAGTTGTTCACCAGAAACCTAAGTGACTGATTCAATTGTTAACAGCTTCACATATAAAATATTCACATCTAGGTATATTTTGTCGTGTACTAGCATCACACGAGTGGGATATCACAACTATAAGCATTCAAGTAGCATCCTTCATGAGATTACATGACCGTGAAAGTATTGCTTTTCACGACGCTTTCTGGTCATCACTTTATCGCACGTTGTCTATCTATTGACCCATCTGAGAATTACTCACTGGAGGAAGACCGAAAATTCAACATGCACTTCACAACTGCAAAAACAAAGCTACTTATGCGCACGGTTAAAAGAGGAACTCTTACAGAGCGTAACACGCATATATAAACATCACGTGCATGACATCGTATGTTATTTGTGTGCAACAATGCATCCGCGGAAGTAGAACAGTTGACATACATGGCGAAAAGGAAGCCATACAGTTCCATCAGGGACCGCAACCGAGTCGTGTCCTGATACCTGAAGTGGCATCCTGATACCTGGAGTAGTGTCCTGATACCTGGAGTGGTGTCCTGATACCTGGAGTAGTATCCTGATACCTGCAGTAGTATCCTGATACCTGGAGTCGCGTCTGATCGCGTCGTCGACCTGCTCAGTTGGAAAGTCACGGTCGCTGTAGCAGATTCTTCACAAGTGATGACGTAATCGGTGTTCGGTGATGTCATAACAGTAAAGAAGTGAACCAGGTTCCTGCGCCAGGGCACCAAGCTTGGATATGCCTGTGCTATAAATTTTGTACATAGCGGGGACATATGGGCAAATTATGGTACGAAAAACTCGAAAGCGTCTTGGAATATTCCTTATGGTTGCATTTAGCTAATATATTTCACTCATCAATGATGCTTCAAGCACGGCAATTCGAATGCAGGTGAATATCCTTGTTTTTCGTTTCACGGGACTTAGCTTAGCAACAAAGTTTCAGAGAACTTGGCTTGGCATAGAGCTTTAGAAAACTCACCGAGTCCTCACATGTAGCAATGCGGAACTGCCGCTTGCCTGAACGCACTTCTGTTTTTCGTTTCCCAGGTTTGGTAAGCGTTGTAAGAAGGCATATGGGCATATGCATATAGGCACATGGGCACAATAAGGCTTGCCACACATTATTCGCTCACTCACAAACTCAACGTAACACAGCATGATTTAGTAGTATATGGCATGCTTAGCATGGTGAAGCTACACTTTAAGTAAATGGGCGATGCACCACTAATCGCCGTGCTTTGTCTGCTAGATTATTATGAGAGTTTCACTATTAAAATGACATGCTGGGAGAAGCGGCTCTTTGTGGGAGATAGGATAATTTGAGTCGTTTATTTACACGCACTTCGATAAAGCTAAGCAATCATGCGACCCACGACTGCTCTGGAAGCATTGTCAGTGATGTTGGCTGTGCTGGGCTGGGGAGATGGGCACAGCTCGGCCGGCGCCATCTGGTGGTGGAGTGCTGCTGCGGCTGGTCCAGCTCCGGACATCGTCGCCGGAGGCGCTCGTGCGATAGTGGCGCCGCGTGGCGGCCACACGTGAGCGCCATCTACAGCTGTCGACCGAAGTGGCCGCTGAGCTCGCGAACCTCAGGAATGAGCGGCCAGGTTTGGTGGAGTTCTGACGCCGTCTGCCGTGATAATTGTTGCTGTATGGGTGTCGTCACCAACCAGCAGCGATGAGGGGCCACTGTAGGATCGAGGCCGCCTCCGGTCGATACTCGGTGACAAGGAGATCGGCCCGCTCGACAAGCGAACGTGGAATATTTTCCCAGTTGCAGGGATAGTGTTGACAGTGGGCTGGGCATTCGCTGCTGGTTTCCAGGCAACTGGATTGGAAGCAGCCCTTGGCATGTGCACTCTCTCAACTGAGTACCGTGACCAGTGCTTGCCATCTGGAGGCCTTTGTTTATTTGGCTGCCGGGTTCGTTGATGGTTGCGAGAAAAAGTGCCGCCATTTTCCCATGCGTCGGTTCTTTTCAGTTGCGCCAGTGGTCGGTGAGCCGAGTGCGTGGTGATCACTTCTTCACTGCCGAGGCCGCTTGCAGCATGGTGTCCGCGTCGGCCGGCCTCACGTGCGGGATTGCGCTGACCCAACGCGGACCGTCGCAGGGTGCGGTACAGCTCGGCAGTGCCGGGCCGGCGCCACTGACCCGTGCTGTACGAGACGGGGATGCCAGTCAGCTGCTGCGGCGGCCGCCGCCACTGACTCGCACTGGACGGGACTGGACCGCCAGTCAGCTGCTGCAGCGGCCGGCGCCACTGACTCGCACTGGACGGGACTGGACCGCCAGTCAGCTGCTGCGGCGGCCGCCGCTCCGTGACGGAGGCGTGGTGGGCGGCGCCGGCGCCGCCTGAGCTGTACCGCACCCTGCCGGCGCCGGCATCGCTGCCGCTCGGCCGGCGACGAGCCGGCTGCACGACAGCAACAGCTTGGCTCTCCGCCGGCGACTGCGTTGCCGGCGTCTCCTCGTGTGACGTCACGGCCGTGTGACGTCGCTCGGGGGTCGCCGGACGCGCGGTCTCGCTCTCCTCCCCAGGCCTCGGCGTGCGAGCCTGAGAGAGCAGCTGCTGGTACCGGGCCAGGTAGCTGTTGACGGCGTCTCGGTTGTACGGCGTGTAGGTGGGCTGGCGCGCGCGCGCCGGCGCCGAAATGATGAAGCTGCACCGGCGGCCCTGCCGACAGCCCAGCTGGTACGTGGGCAGCGAGTGGCCGGCCACGCTGGACACGGAGTCGGCTGATGTCTTGTGGGTCACGGATGCGTGTGAGCCGGCGGTGGAGAGAGGTTGTTCGGGAGTGCTGGAGGGTGGTGCGGCCGCTGGCGCGAGGTCGGGGGAGCCGGTCGATGGGCGCCGCTGCCCGGCGGCCGGAGAAGGTGCGTGGGTGTGAGCGGCGGCGCCGGTCGACAGACCAGGCCCGGCTGGGCTTGGTCTGGTCTGGGTGCTGTCCGTCTGACCGTGCTGGTGTTGGGCTACCAGACCAGGGCCGGCTGGGCTCGGTCTGGTCTGGGTGCTGTCCGTCTGACCGTGCTGGTGTTGGGCTACCAGACCAGGGCCGGCTGGGCTCGGTCTGGTCTGGGTGCTGTCCGTCTGACCGTGCTGGAGTTGGGCTACCAGACCAGGGCCGGCTGGGCTCGGTCTGGTCTGGGTGCTGTCCGTCTGACCGTGCTGGTGTTGGGCTACCAGACCAGGGCCGGCTGGGCTCGGTCTGGTCTGGGTGCTGTCCGTCTGACCGTGCTGGTGTTGGGCTACCGCCGGAGCCGCGGAGACGGCGTGCAGTGGCCGAGGCCTCGTGCTGTGTCTCGTCGGTGCCGGCCGGTTCGGCACACCGCCTTGGAACAGCTGACTGCCGCTGGCCGGCGCCTTCTCACCGGCAGGCACACCGACAGGAGGCCTGCCGTAGCCGCCCGCCGCCGGCCTGAACAGACCTCCACTGGGCGACGAGGCCGGCCTGGGACCCGACCCCGGCATCGCAGAAGATCCGAGGCCGAACGGTCTGGACGTGATGACGAACGAGGGCAGCATGAACTTGGAGCCGACGGCCGGTCGGCGGATCGGCTTGGCGCCGCTAGGCGGCCTTCTCAGCACGTCCGCCGTTTCTGTCGCGGCCTCCACTATGTTGTGCTGTGTCCAGACATCGGCTCCAGCAGTTGGCTTGTGATACCAGCCGGCTGCCTGGTGCGGTTTCAGCGGCGTGTTGTGGTGCTGTTGGACGCCACCCGCATCTCCTGCGGTCCCTACAGGCGACACGTGTTGGCCGGCGGTCCCCACAGGTGACACGTGCGGGCCGGCGGGCCCCACAGGTGCCGGTGCGGCAGCGGTGATGATCCAGGCGCCCGGACCGCCGCCGGCCGCTGGCGCTCGGTACAGCTGGGTCGGCCGGCTGGCGTCCAGCTGGACGTTCAGCAGGGTGGTCGGCGACGCCGTCGGCAGCGTCAGCAGGCGGTACGTCACCAGCCAGAGCAGCATCGCTCCGCCTGAAACACAACACCGCCACTGTTTATTTGAGGTCCATCCAGGCATATTGAGGTCCAGGCACGCATAATCGACGAAGCAGAACATGATTCGAAGGAATTGCGACTTATCAACAGGTGCTCTGCTGGCATGATTGTGTAGGAATGCTTAAATATCCCTTCCCAGTCCACGCATTTGCACGTATCTTGCGACGAAACATATCATACATCATATCTTGCGCATAGCATGCGACAGCGATGTTGCCGACCTTCGGTAAAGTGGAGCCGCCGACGGCCGGCCGACTGGACAGGTAGCTCTCTACACCCGACAGCGGTGTTGCCGACCGTCGGTAAAGTGGAGCCGCCGACGGCCGGCCGACTGGACAGGTAGCTCTCTACACCCGACAGCGGTGTTGCCGGCCGACTGGACAGGTAGCTCTTTACACTCGACAGCGGTGTTGCCGGCCGGCTGGACAGGTAGCTCTCTACACCCGACAGCGGTGTTGCCGGCCGACTGGACAGGTAGCTCTCTACACCGGTCCAAAGGGGTACACCCGACAGCGGTGTTGCCGGCCGACTGGACGGGTAGCTCTCTACACTCGACAGCGGTGTTGCCGGCCGCTGCCACACACAATGACCATGCCGTCATACACATGTCGGTATCTGATCCCCGGAGATACTCATCAAATACGGTACAAGCTGTCGCTGATTCGAAAAAAAAGGCATTTACCGCTTTCCACCAAGTTGATTCCCGAGATTTTATCCAATTGTACCGCGTAATATCACACGGGCTTTTTATGTTAGAAAGCATCAGCTTTATCTAGGAAGCCACCAAAAGCGTCAAGTTCATCCTTGAACCCTCGTGTTACGAGAGAGGTGATCGACACAACCCCTCCTCTATGCGCTTTTCATATCTAACCGAAAAATGAACCGGCCGGTTTTGCTGAACTTCTGTGGAGCTCAGTTCATATCCATTTGATATATGCTCTGAAGCTTCACTGTGTCAGACGTAATGGCATCTTGTGACCTTACGCCCTCATGTGGTGTAGTCAAGTCAGTGCACCATTACGTCATGTAGTCAAGGTCTGAATAGTAACTTTGCTTTGAAAAGAATGCACCTAAGAATTAGTTGTTTTGCAGTACCTGGGCTGGCACTCATGTTTTGCGCCATGGAACACTAGGTTTGGATTGCACCACCATAGACTATTTGCAATTGGATTCAGTAGCACCGTGACTTGAAGTTTACACCAAGTTGGCATGACCTCAATGCGACCTTTACCTTGAAATGTACCCTTTTCGGTTGCTAATGAACATCTCTCCGAGGTTTCGGGACGTACCGCATGGGCAGCAGGCGTATGACAGCGGTGCTAATGCATATGAAATGCACTCTGGGTATTATTTGCTCAATAATGGGTGTGACCAAGCCTGAAAGAACGACGCCTACGGAGCCTCGAAGCCACTCTCGCGAGATATATAAATATTCCCATTATTTTGTAAATGTTTGAATTCATAAATTAAAATGCTCGAACTCATTTTACCGAGACGCCGGCGCCCACATCGCTCCCCTGACTTTTGGTAGCACCTGTCAGATAAAGGGCGAGACCGCATTCCAAAACCTAAGCTCTTGCCGGGGCTGGAATCCAAAACCATTCCCTTGGAAGCAGTGACGTGGCAGGCATCTTTGCCTGCCACCTGTCGGCAAAGATGCATGCACACATTCCCTGGCATCTTGGCATATCTTCAAAAGGTTTTAAAGTTGCTCAATTATTTCACAGTTCGAGAGTTAACACCATCTCAATTATTTTTTTTTATTGGAAGACCGCTCCATTTTACCTGACATAGCGGGTCAAGTCACGTCAAATCGGCCTCGTTGTCTGTTGTAAATCAATCAGGCTGGCCACGGTGTCTGGGGTAAATCAGTCAGACATGGCCACGGACACGGTGTCTGGTGTAAATCATTCAGATATAGCCACGGGGACGATCCCAGCTGTGCATGAGGTCAGTGATGCCACCTTCCCGAGCCAGTTCGCCTGGTCGTTGCAGTAACACTTTTGGTTACACGGTACACCTAGCTCCGTCCCAAACTTTTCAACCCCATCTCACCACGATACGACAGACCCCGTTACGGACTGTCCGACCTCATCCTACCATGATACGGCAGACCCCGTTACGGGCCGTCCGACCCCATCCCACCACGATACGACAGACCCCATTACGGACTGGTCGACCTCATCCAACCATGATACGATAGACCACGTTACGGACCGTCCGACCTCATCCTACCATGATACGGCAGACCCCGTTACGGACCGTCCGACCCCATCCCACCACGATACGACAGACCCCATTACGGACTGGTCGACCTCATCCAACCATGATACGATAGACCACGTTACGGACCGTCCGACCTCATCCTACCATGATACGGCCGACCCCGTTACGGACCGTTCGACCCCATCCCACCATGATACGACAGACCCCGTTACGGACTGTCCGACCTCATCCCACCATGATACGACAGATCCCGCTACTGGCTGTCGGTCGCCCCCTGTTCTCTCACGGTTGACACGAGACTGTCCGGCCGAAACACGAGACTGTACAGCCGGAACACGAGACTGTCCGGCCGAAACACGAGACTGTACAGCCGGAACCGGCCCTGACTGCCGCCGACCCGCAGCCCACCGGAAAGTGAAAGCGGCGGGGGCGGCGCTGGCCTCCGACCGGTGCAGCAAGTTTTCCAGACGCATGGCGTCGTTGTCTGAACGGGTGTGGGAACCGGGGGCGGATGGGAGGTGCCCCCTTCCCCAACTTTATACGAGTTTAGCATTGTCTCAGGGGCTCCGCCACAGGTTTTCTTTTGAGGGATTGGTCCCAAGTGCCAGCAAATGAACTGGCTGGGGTTCAGCTAAATTATTAGTGCGGATCCCAATTATTGGGCATCCAGACCCCTTCCCTCCACTCCCTCTCATGTCGTGGAGCCCCTGCACTGACCCTATGGGCGTTGCATGGGGAAAATCAACTTCAAAATGGCTCTACGTCCTCACAGTCCCTCCCCTCCCCAACTTTGGCACAGTTCCTGCGCCACTGATCGACTGTGCAGTGAACGCAGTCTTCAATTCAAATCGCTTCATAAACACGGTAGAAATGTGCATGGACATTACTGTAGGCACAGGTGGACAGCCAGGCATTTCGGGTACTTAGCACACCGAGCGCACTTAAAATATCCATAAAGTTAACATCAAACATCTATCCCATAAGTGAAAGCTCTAGTTATCACCCACAACTATAGTATGCAAGAGCACCCCTAAGCCGAATTCCAATTGGGCTATGAGTATAATTGTCCATCGATAATGGGTCAGCAGTCCACTTTACAATCCACACCGATGGTGGGTCAGGTGTAGATCCGGGAATTATATCCTGGGAAGGGGCACATTTCCCCGGAGGGGCGTCTTCAGCAGATTTCTTTTAGTGTCGGGACTGCACTTGAGCACACTGAAGGAACAAAGGAGCAAGGGGAATCTTTTTGTCTCAAAAGGGTGCCTTCTTTCAAATGGACGATTTTCATAAAAATAAATCCGATGAGCGGGGGGAGGGTGCACTGGAGCCTTCCCGAAGGGGTGCCTTTCCCTGCCAGAAGGGCGTTGCCTTTCCATGGGGCGGGGCACATTCCCCCAGTGAGTCAGTAGCCGACGTCCGTTCTCGATATCAGTATTCAATCGCGTACCCTCGGCTATTAGTGGTCGGAAATATTGTGTCGTATTTATGTTCGCATTGGGATCCGCTCACGTGGCCCACTTTCAGCAGAACTACAGCCAGAAATTCCGAGGTCAGTAGGATTAACGTCATGGGGATCATGGTCAGAAGGGCGATGGCCATACGAACAACACTCAGAAGGACGACGATCAGAAGGCATACGGTCAGCAGATTTATGGCCAAAGGGACTATGGTCAAAAGGACTACAGTCAGGAGGACTACGTTCAGAGAGACTACGGCCAAAAGGTCAACGGTCAGTAGGTATACGGCCACAGAGAATACGATCGGAAGGTTTGGTTTAGGAAGGAAGGAGATTGTGTTTGATTAGGTTATAATATTACTGCAATCCCTTCTGGCTATTGTTTAGTGCAGTCCTGAAAGTAAGACGACCTCGGGCCATTTCTTGACATGCACGGTTGTAGGCGTGGCCCCACTGTACGTCAGCCGCCGACACACCGTCTCGGGGTTGGAAACTGACACCACCTCGGGCCAGCCCGTTGTAGGTGTGTACCCCACTATACGCCAACTGCCAACACCCCGTATCGGGGTTAGAAACTGACACACCTCGGGCCAGCCCATTGTAGGTGTGTACCCCAATGTACGCCGACTGCCAACACCCCGTCTCGGGGCTAGAAACTGACACCACCTCGGGCCAGCCCATTGTAGGTGTGTACCCCACTGTACGTCGGCTGCCGACACCCAGTCTCGGGGTTAGAAACTGACACACCTCGTGCCCGCCCATTGCAGGTGTGTACCCCACTGTACGCCGGCCGCCGACACCCCGTCTCGGAGTTAGCTGCAACAGCTGATCACCGTGTGGGGCATCACGTTCGTCACGTTCGTCACGTCGGCGGACGCGGCTGACATCACGCACGGCGCTCCGGGAAGGCCGGTGGTGAGGGAGCACGTCGTGTGTGAATAGTGCTCGGTGGTAGCGTGACCATTTGTGATGCAAACAACCATTTCAGCATCGCTATGGCGTCCGTCATATTATTATACATTATTCTACCGCTTTAAGCTTTTCCCCCGGAATTATCTTTGTACCCTATGCATAGTGGCGTACCTAGGATTTGCGCAACGGATTTGGAGGGGCCCACCTACTCCGATTAAAAAAAAGTCCTCGGATTTCGACCACTATTTTTTTTCTTCAAACTTCCATTTATTATTTTTTAAGCAAAATAATTAGTGACCAATTTAATTGTCCTGTGGATGGGGACAAATGTACCACCATCGTCTCTGAGTCACCGGATTACAACCCTAACTCCCCCATCCTGTTCGAATGTTTTCCTTTTGGTATTCCTTGATAAGTCACCTCACACTGGTAAAATTACACCTGTGTATATCACTCAAAGATGCCAAATTTACCAATTTCAGGAATTCCAGTTAGTAGCGCCCGGTCGCCAAAACGCCAACGGTCGTGCAAGTCTACATCCACCTTGCGCATTCGCGCATCCGCCACATTTCGTTGCGATTCTCCAGTTTTTACCAAGCCTTCCACATTTTGCTAATTACTGTCACAGGATAGTATTGTATCATATTTGACGTGTGGAATACTTCGTATGGGGGTTTGCTGGGAAAATTCGACTAATTCAATTCGATGATTAGTTCTCGTCCTTTCACATTTTCTGGTGGTTAAGAAATCCGGACACAAAATGAGCTTTGATAGACTTCATCTATTTGGCTAAATATGCTCACAGATTGGCTACCGAAGCGAGGCCCTAACTAAGTGTTCTTTTTTGGACCTGCTGCGGCTTTCTTCGCCAACGGATGTGCTTTAGGGCTCCAGCAAATTTGACCGGTCCGGGGGGGCTTTAGGGCGCGTCGACCATGTTGATCATATAGCGACAGACCGGTCCGACACCTGACGTGGTCGACATACCGGTCCGACACCTGACGTGGTCGAGGGGACGGGCCGAGGCCTGACGTGGTCAACAGACCAGTCCGACACCTGACGTGGTCGACAGACCGGTCCGACACCTGACGTGGTCGAGGGGACGGACCGAGGCCTGACGTGGTCAACAGACCGGTCCGACACCTGACGTGGTCGACAGACCGGTCCGACACCTGACGTGATCGAGGGGACGGACCGAGGCCTGACGTGCTCGACAGACCGGTCCGACACCTGATGTGGTCGAGGGGACGGGCCGAGGCCTGACGTGGTCGAGGGGACGGGCCGAGGCTTGACGTGGTCGACAGACCGGTCCGACACCTGACGTGGTCGAGGGGACGGCCCGAGGCCTGACGTGGTCGAGGGGACGGGCCGAGACGTGACGTGGTCAACCGACCGGTCCGACACCTGACGTGGTCGACAGACCGGTCCGACACCTAACGTGGTCAACAGACCGGTCCGACACCTGACGTGGTCGACAGATCGGTCCGACACCTGACGTGGTCGACAGACCGGTCCGACACCTGACGTACCGACACCTGACGTGGTCAACAGATCGGTCCGACACCTGACGTGGTCGACAGACCGGTCCGACACCTGACGTGGTCAACAGATCGGTCCGACACCTGACGTGGTCGACAGACCGGTCCGACACCTGACGTGGTCGGCAGACCGGTCCGACACCTGACGTGGTCGACAGACCGGTCCGACACCTGACGTGGTCGGCAGACCGGTCCGACACCTGACGTGGTCGACAGACCGGTCCGACACCTGACGTGGTCGGCAGACCGGTCCGACACCTGACGTTCCGACACCTGACGTGGTCGCAATGCCGTCGGTTGGAACGCAGCGCTCTGTTTGCTGACGATAGTCGGCGTCCTTCGGAGGAGCTATGTGCACGGTGACTGCTGGCCAACTCGGTCACCAGCCTGTGGAAACTGAAGCGTAGGCAAATATTTATAGCCGTGTGTCAGATTCCGGCCCATTTCTAGCACTTGTATTTCGATGAGGCCAAGGTAGGGGCCGTGCTTCTCGTGAATAGAAAGGTGTGAATGTTTTGATGATGCTTCCAAACGTATATGAATAACTGGTTTGTTTGCAAGTGCAGGGAGAGCTGGATACGCGCATGAGCTTCATGAATGGAGGATGCTGAGGTTAAATACTTCACACAGTTTTGGATTTCCAAGGTGGTTACCGATGCTTATTAAGTGATCATGGACACATTTTTCCTACCTACGAGTCCAGGGGGCGAGAGTCCAAGAAGGCCGTCCAGTGTCCTGAAATCTGTAAAACGTGAGTGAAAGTTACACATTATATTCTAGAAGTCCGCTTCGACCTCCCTTGAAAGCCATTTTGATTTCATGAGCTGACTTTCTTGAGAGTTCGCAGAACGGCATTGCAATGCAAGAAATGCTGGCAAATCCATCACTGTATGCCACGGGCAGGGATATTACGATACAATCTTGTGACGTTTTTGAAAATTGATCAGCGCATTGCTTGCAAAAGTAATTATCGGGGGAGAGTGATACTTTTAGGCCTGCCGGACCATCAAGGTCATTTGTGTCGCCTTTAAAGCGAGTACGTTACATGTCTGTCTTTAAAGCGAGTGTTTTGCGAGCAAAGCGCAGGCAAGTGTACATTTACGCTCAGGGAGCTTTAGGTTATGGCTTGTGTGATGTCTTAGGTGCTGAAGGTGGGGCCGGGTGGGGGACATCCCCCTGATGTCTAAATGGTTTTAGTTTTACTTTACCTCCTCCGTAGGATAATTTGTAGTTGGGTGGGTGGGGAAGGGGGGATGTGTTTTGAGAGTGACAAAAAGTTGATTTTGCTAGTGTGCCGGCTTTAGCCTACTCTTCTCGAAGAGCACCGAGGGATCTTTGCCGTGCGAACAAGGAGGTAATCGTCCACACCGCCTTTCACGCCGGCAGAGGTGCAACAATGTGCCAATCGGATACCCTCTCTTGATACCAAAGCACAGTTTTGCTACCTATCATGTGCTACCCTACCTAGTGCATTTATATCTTCAAGCGTACATTCCATCGCACAGTACCTCCACTGAAGATGCAGCTCAGCAGGAGCAATTCTAAGCAGTATCTCCAAATTCATTTTCATTTGGTCGTCACATGCTAACAAAGAGCACCACACTCCCCTATTAAAGACAGTATCCTGGAATTTGGTTGTTCAACAGTCAACAGAGAGAGGGTGTTGTAAAAAAAGGCAGCTAATACTTTTTTAATTTGCATATGCATATGGGAGGTACCTGTTGATCTGTAATTATCGATGACCATTTGTACTGCATTATCTTGAACAGAACCAGATCCCTTGACCAGAAAACCAGATCCTTTGCCCTTTGGAGCTTAGAGGCTGCAGATGGCATATATATATATATATATACACACACCAGTGCTTTCCGCGATAACTAATTTTCGGACCTGCGATAACGATAAAACGATAAGAAAGGTTTGCGATAACGATAAACGATAAACGATAAAAAAAATTTCACAAAATTAACAGCGATAGCGATAAAACGATAACGATAATTGTTTTTTTTAACAGCGATAACGAAACGATAAACGATAAAACGATAACGATAATTGTTTTTTAACAGCGATAACAAAAGCGATAAGAAATAAAGCTTAAATAAGTGTACTTAAAGTTTATTTGCAGTATATACTGTATCATACAAGTCAAAAAAGGACAAAAAACACATTTTAGTCAAGCTCAGCATCTGTCTCATGCTCTGTGTCAGTGTTGGCCTCCCTCTTCTCCCTCTTCAAGATAGCCTCCAGGAGGGCCATGTTGCCCTTGGTGAAGACCAGCTGCTGAAACTTGTCGCTGGTCATGCTGGCGCGCTTGGGCCTCAGGACATCCCCGGCCGTGCTGAACATGCGCTCCACAGCGGCAGAGCTGGGCAGGGGGTGTTGTACTTGATGAACAGTGCGATCCACTTGTCCCTGTGCAGGCTGGGGAAGTGCTCTGGCTTCACCTCAGCTTCCTTGCTCCTGGCCCAGGTCTGCAGCTCCTTCCTGATGAGCTCCTCCATGTTGGGGCTGCCCTCCATGACCATGGGGGCGTCCTGGAAGGCAAAGGGGTCGTCAGCGTCGTCCTCTACCTCCGCTGCTGTGCCCTGGCTGGAGGGAGGGCATCAGGAGTGATGGTGTTGATGAGCTCCCTGACCAGCTTCTCCTTGGTGGACTCCTCAAGGTCTGGGGCCACATCTTTGAGTCTGCCTCCAAATCAGACTTGACCTCTACTTAAGCGCCGTGACCTCGTGACCTTTGACCTCGTTTGACCTCAGTCACACTTCGGTGACCTGACTTGACATGACATGACCTTCGGTGACCTCGCGTGACCTTGGATGACCTCTGGAGGCTAGGATGTCACCTTTGGCACTTGGTGACCTGATATGGGGTCACCGACCTTCCTAGGGTCATTTTTGACGCTGAATTCGAATTCAGCACCCAAAAGTATCCCCTAGACCTCAAAATGGGGTAATCGGCCCCTTTTTGAAAATCGACTTCGTGACCTCTGACCTTTGACCCTGTATATCTCGTGACCCAGCAGAGATACGATGATACAATTGGTACCAACCGATAGCTAACATTCCAAGGAACGTTTTCAGTGCTCAATTGTTGCGCTCACATGCATATTGTTCGCTTTACTGCCGAATTCGTCCAGAATATACGCGATTTTCAGTGGCACGGAGTCCGCCCCTGACCTATTTTCACGTCCAAAATCAAGGTCCAAAACAGAGTACAAATAGCATTAGTGTTTACAAGAAATGGACGCGTACAGATGCTGGTGTGCATACCTGGCACCATGCAAACCCCAGCTGCCATGCAGCCCCGTCGCTGAGGGGCACTGATTCCGACTCACCAAGATGACCAAGCGCCGCAAAAGCGCAGTACACTCAGCGGCCGCTTGTACACTCAGCGCCGTGGACGCATTCAGTCCGCCGCTTTGTTGGATGATGGTTCGGTGCTTGAGACATCTGGCCCAGCTACAGACCAATTATAGGCTACTTTAACACATTGTCTTCAATAGGTACCTACTTATTGTATATCCCAATATTCGCCAATGTCCAAGACAACGCTTAGCACAGTGGAAGTACATATATTCTGTCACTCCGTAAGTACCGACATACCGGCAGAAGTAATTATATTTTCGACGCAACCACTTTCGATAAACCCTCGTACGTCATGCGTAACGTCGTCTGTTTTGCGGCGCGAGGAATATGCTTTTGACAAACCCTCGTATGTCCATCGTCCCTACCAGTTCTTAAAGGTTTTATGTAAATAAGCCTCAATCAATAACTACAAAATCTTATTTCAAATTCTTTATACTGAGTAAACAATTTTATTTTCAAACGATAATGAAATAATAAAATTATCTCAATTATGATTAACTTTGAAGATAGGCTAATATTAACTTGAAGATATGCATAGTTGCCAGATATGCGGGAGTGTAGAACAATGCCAGTTCTTAAAGGTTTTTTGAAAATAAGCCTCAATCAATAACTACATGTTATTTCAAGTTCTTTACACTGAGTACAGAATGCTATTTTCAATGATAATGAAATAATCCAATTATCTCAATGACGATTAACTTTGAAAATAGGCTTATTTTAACCTGAAGATTTGGATAGTTGCCAGATATGCGGGAGTGGACCCCCTGTGACTGACCTCTGCCCGGCCCGCCGCGCAAATTTATACCACCCGTCGGCCGTCTGACAGATCTGTACACTTAGCAGATGGCAACAGGTTGCGCACACACACTGTCGCGCGGCATACACTGTCGATCGTCTTCCATTTTTCCATCATCCCGTTTTACATTTTATCGTTTATCGTTCATAATTTTTGGAACTTGCGATAAGTGGATGAGCGATAATTTTGAAAATTTAGCGATAAACGATAACGATAACCGATTTACTTAACAGCGATAATTATCGTTTATCGTTTATCGCTCATCCTATCGCATGCGGAAACCACTGACACACACACACATATATATATATATATATATATATATATATATATATATATATATATGTAAATGTATATGTATATATATGTAATGCCTATATCCTAATTTACCTAGTACACTGATAAGTCCAGTGGCTTCGTATTGCACTCTTTCTAGTATACATATATCTCTTTCTAAGTACAGGTTCCATGCCTGTACATAATATTTCAAGTGGGCTCACACATAGGCTAAGGAGCTTTCTTCATAACTTTCTTGCCTTATATCCCACACTCATATTAATTATTCCTAGCTTTGTGATTGCACTGTTCCTAGCTGAGGTCATTTTTCTGCCTTGAAGTCATTTGAAGCTAACACATGTACATCTCTTATCTCTTCAGTAGAAAAGGTACCCTTGCAGAATGCTTAAAAACACCACATAAAGTAGCACTGTAGCTTAATCAACCCTAACCTAATCTTCGTCTCCTTTATCTATGAACAAAGTGAAATTGTCAGTTAATTGATGTTATGGTTTACAACTGGCATCTTGGTAGCTCAGTCATGGATCATGTACGCCTGGATTGGAAACCAACAGCTGTTTGCGTATCAGCCCACCTAGCGGAGGGTAAGTAAAAACACGGAAACGCGGCCGGTTTTAGGCCGTGTGCCTATGGGAGTTCAGGGTACGCATTTCGTATTGGCATTTTTTCCAATTGATTCAGCCATCCCAGGAGGATTGCATCAGCCTTTCATGATACATAATTGATCAAGGAACCTTACCGTTCTTTCCTTATTGATTTATTACGCTCCGTTCAGAAGTTGTCGTGGTACGAAGTGAAGATATTTGTGAGGGGAAGCCCAGCCTACCTCGCCCGAAGGGTCGGCCCACCGATGTTGATATCTTGATGATCTTTATCTTGAATCTTGATCTCTTATCTCTCTATCTTTATCTTGATCTTGAAATGATTGGACGGGGCAACGTGCATGAAGGCAATGGGCAGACCAAAATTAATTGGGGGGCACATTCCATTGGCTCCCATGTTAGAAGTTGAAATAATTGCGAGGGTGGGTTAAGCAAACATTGAGGTGGCAGTTCCCCCTAAAATGTGTTAAAGCAACACCCCTGAGTCGAACGACTGGCAAGTGGTAGCAAATCGGTGAGAGGTAGTGGCGTTGCCAGCTACGGTATGCTGCAAGGGCTGATCCAAGGGGGAGGAAGCGAAAGTGGCGCCTATTATGACCCGAAGGACGCCTTCCTTGGAGGTTCCAGTGTACCCCCTCCCTCGAATTTATCAGCGCAACGCGCTCCTCGGCCTGGGAACGGCATTCCTCTGGGAGTCCGAACGCACGCCGCGAATTTTTCGACGAAAGGCACTCCTCAGACAAAAACAAATGGTGTCCCTCTGGGAGATCGGAGTGTACCCCGTCCAAATGTTCTGGACCAAGAGCCTGGAGAAATGACGCCTCCTGGGCAAAATCACAAATCTGTCATAAATGTGGTATGTAGTAGGGGGAGGGGTCTTGTACCCTCCATGGAACTTCCGCTCAATCCTCTTTGCGGATTGGTGGGTACACCGAAGTCTGTACTCTCCCATTCAGTTGTGTAAACCACTCCACTGGAAAATATCAGTCACAAATCTAGAGAGCAAGGAGGGTGGGGGCGAAAGCAGAACCGCTCATTCTTATTTTTGAGGGTGAAACGGCCCCCCTCAATGCTTGCTTCCCCCCACCCGCAATAATTTCAACTTCTAACATGACAGCCTATGGAATGTGACCCCCCCCCCCCCCCTATTCATTTTGGTCTGCCAATTTCCTTCATGTACTTTCCCTCTCCGATCCTTTTAAAAAATCAACATCGATGGGCCGACCCTTTCGGCGAAATGGGCTCCCTCTCACAGATGCATTCACTTCGCATCACAACTTCGGAACGGAGTGTAATAAATCAATAAGGAAAGAATGGTAAGGTTCCTTGATCAATTATGTATCATGAAAGGCAGATGCAATCCGCCTGGAGTGTCTGAACCAATTGGAAAAAATTACAATGTGAAATGCGTACCCCGAACTCACATAGGCGCACGGCCTAAAACTGGCCGCGTTTCCGTGTTTTTACTTACCCTCCGCTAGGTGGCAGGTTGGTGCCGCTGGTACGCCCAGATCAAAGGCGCCGACGCGGAGTTTCCGATCCAGGCGTACATCATCCATGGCTCAGTGTGCTGATGTGTTTTCTTTGAGTGCATCCTCACCCCCACATAAAAACATCCACATCAGTGGTGCCCCCTCCAGACAAGTATACCCTGCTCAAAATTCCTGGATCCACCCTGCCCTGGATTCCTGGAAGCAATAGATGATTTTGCAGTGGCTTTTTGCTTGCAGGTCATGTGGGCTCAGAAACAAGATAGAGCAAGCAGACCTGGCATAACGATTGACATAAATTAGAAGCAATCAGTAATTGTAATTCCCACAATACTTTCAATAACAAAATAGCTTTTGCCTACAATGCTGCTGAAATGAGAAGATTTTGGCTTTTGAATATAACCAATAACAATACATTTGCTGATTGACATGGCGACTGCACTCAGCTGTATGAGATCAACACATGGATGCCAGATGATGACATTAGCACTATGGTTAAATTAGCAAGGGGCACTGTTGAAGCTTTTCCTGGGTAAAAGGCAAATTAAATGACCACACCAAGCAGGTACACGTTATCAGGCCCATCTGCTACCCTCCATGGAGGGTAAGAGGGTACCTTTTGCACCTCTGCACGCCGGCTGCCGCGTGTTGGTTGTCAGTGGCGGGTTAGTCTAGGCATGCCATGAAGGTTGTCAGGTGGGTTAGTACGGTGTTTTGCAATTCGGTTCATCTACGTCCGCTGTACCTCTGGGTAGCCGTTTTGCGTTATGGGCTGGAAGGTAAGTCGGCTCATTTACGCACGATGGCTCTTCTGGGTAGTCGTTTTACGCTATGCTGTTTTTATTCTTTGTTTTTCCAACAAGTTGGACCATTTATTTCTAATTGAAAAGGAAATCGGCTCATGTACGGTGTTTCGCGGCTCATGTACGGTGTATCGCCACATTCCTATTTAGGTGTTTCGCGAGCATGCATTGCGTGTTGAAGTGAGTGTTGGGGGTGTGATGTCTGCAGTGTTCTTGCTAGTTTTGTGGTGTACAGATATTCAAATAGCAAATGAAGGAGTTCTGGGTGCTTGCCACTGAGAAGCGATGGAAGCGACAAGGCGATGCCCTCCCTTGGACAAAATGCCTTAAGTGGTTGTCTTTGAGAGTTAAAGCTACTACAGTTTAGCAGGATGTGGTCAATGCTTAATGTGGTGTTGCGGCTGTCGCAGTGAGGTGTTGTATATTGGTCATCCTCTAGTTGAGGCTGTGTTAGTTTTGTGCAACCAGTTCTAAGTCTAGTGAGCACGACCTTTTTTTTGTCGGTGAGACTGATTTGATGTGTTCCATGTGCCTACCGTTGGTTTGATGTCGTGCGTGTGGTTTGTGTTGTGTTGAGTTGTGTGGTGTCCATGTGTTCTGGTGATGTTGCCGAATGTGGTATTGTAGGAGTCCTTTGCAATCGTCTGCGGAATATTCCATGCTGGGATAGGTATTCAATGCTAAAGCGCGCTTTGCGAGTCGGTCAGCTTCTTCGTTACCTGGGATGTTGGCGTGGCCCAGTTCATGTTTACGTTATGGGCCACGATTTGTTGGATTCTGTCAATGACGTGATGTGGACATTCGTGGGTGTTGCTAATTGACTGGAGGACGGATTTGGAGTCTGAGCAAATTACTACGTTTCTAGCTTTCCGCCTCATGATAATGGAGATAGCGGCCAGAGTGGCCATTGCTTCAGCGGAGTAGATGGAGAAGTTATCCTGTAGACGATTGGAAAGCCGAAGGCCTGGTCCAGTGATGCCGATGCCTACCTTAGCCTCGTGTTTGGATCCACCCGTGGATACGAGTGATTTGTGATTGTTGTCATCGGCGAACGTGCGGAAGATACTAAGAATTTTCGCCGATGTGATAGTCGATGTCTTTTCCGAGAACAAGAGCTCGACCTTTGGTTGACTGAGTGTCCAGAATGGGCTATTGGGTGGTCGAGTTGCAGTGGCTGGCATGGCGAGGTTAAGACCTGAGAGAGCCGTGGCCATTTGAATGCTATATGGTGGAAGTTTGCGCCCAAATCGGCTCTTCTCTTATCTGCCAGGCGTAAAGCAGCGCTGTGCCGGATGATTTTTAATGGATTTTATTTTGATGTGGTAGCGGCACAGCTGTTGTGTTCTCCTGAGGTGGAATGAAAACGTGTTTGAGTCCACTAGAAGACTTGCTATTGGTGTGGTGCTGAGGAGACCTGTGGCTGCTCTGATGCAGTTGTTTTTGATGATTTTTAACTTCTTGCTCTGGCTTTCTGAAATGGTGGCAAAGATGATGCTGTTGTATTCTATGATTGGTCGTATGATTGGTCTGTACAGTTGTGGTAGTGTTTTCCTGTCTCAGCAGAATAATTCTTGAAATTCGTTGGAAAGTGTAGGAACCGCGGGGGTGCAATGTCGATCGTCCGGCTGTCGGCCAGCCGCTACAAAGATTTCGTCGGCGCGGTGGCGCGGTGCACCGGCCCATCGGTCGACCTCATGCTACCCTGAAGGCATTGCCCTAGGGTCGTACAATTTGTACTGCGCGAGTTCACTACAGTCGTAATCTCCCATCCAGAGTGGGCGTTTCTAGTTTCAGTAGTTTCCGAGATCTAAGGGGGAAGGGCGGAATCTACCCCCCACCCCACCCCACCCCCACCCTCTGGCTCGCGTTATGTGGGAGGCCCTTCTATTCGCGTGTAAATTCCATGATGTAAAACTTGGTAAAACCTGCATGTTTTGCGTTCGGGATTAATGTGTTGTACCTCTGATAGAGAGTACTAATTGTTGCACAGAACAGCTGATGCTGAACTGAACAAAAGTCAAATGGAACAGACAGACCGAAGGGGAAGGGAAAGGGGAACATTTCCCGCTCCACTGAAAGGTGATAGGCCCAAAAAAATTACACCGCAACCCGAAAAAAAACAACCAAATACGCCGGGGACCCGCAAATCGCACCACAGACCCCCCCCCCCCAAAAAAAAAACCCCTCAGGCTGTCAAAAACGTTTCCGGGCGCTGGAAAAAAAATCGTACCAGGGCCACACAAATCATTTAGGGGCCGAAATATCGTACCGGGGTCAGAAAAATCGATCCCGGGCTCTGAAAATCCACGCCGGCACTTGGAAAAACGACCCGGGCTACAAACAATTCAGCCGAAGTTCCAAAAAAATCACGCCGGAGTTCCCCAACAATCGCCTTGGGTCCCAATACACTACAGTCGGTGGCCTAAAAGTCGCGTAGGCTTGGAACAAAAAGGTGCTGGGACTTCGAAAAAGTGGTGTCGGGACCAAAAATATCGAGCATAAGCTCCAAAAATCGTGCTGGAACTTCCATTTTTTTCGTGTGGGCCAAGCAAATCGCGTAGGGCCCCGAACAGTGCCGTGACCTGGAAAACAAATCCCGCCTGGAACCACAAATACTTTCCTGGGGGCACGAAAAATAAAGCTGGGGACGCCAAAAATCACACTGAAATCCCGAAAAGCGACCCAGGCTCCGACAAATTCAGAAGAGGTCCCGAAAACCTTGTTGGGCCCAGAAGACTTGCGCCTGGATAAACGCCATCATTCCAGGGATTTATATCCAGGTCCATATGTGACTACATGGGATTTATAATATGACCACTAGTGGCCTCAGAATCCATAAAATGCAAATGTAAGGTACGCCTCGGACTCTCCATGAAGAGGGCTTTCTAACCGTCTTTTGCATTTTATCCTAGCTTACGTAGATCATAAGTTAGTGGTGGCGGGGGCGGGGCCGGCTTTGAAGTGGTCCCGCCTCCGGCCCGGCGAAGCCGGCCGGAACGACGAGGGAAGGCTATGCGGGACCACAAAGCATGTCTCGATAATTGCCGTACACACACATACATCATCACTGGCGGATCTAAACCCACCGCTTTGTTCTCTTTTTTTGGGTGGGGAACTTTCGTTGCGGTTCCCCAGTGGTGTACCTGGAATTTGCGCCAGGGGATGGGGAATGGATTTGGAGAGTGCCCAACCTTATTTACTCATGTTTTTCGATCACTATTTTTCAATGGGGCTCATTTCCTTATATTAAAATGATCCATGACAGCAAAATGTTCTTTGGAGTGGGACCAACGTAGCACCATCATTTCTAAGTCCCAGAATTCAACCTCCTCCCCTTGTCCAAATGTTGTTCTGTTATTTCTTGATAAGTGAGCTCGCACTGTTTAACTGACAAAGGTACAAATCATTCAAAAATGTTAAATGTTGAAGTTTCACGCATCAATAGCGCCCAGTCACACCACGTCAACTTTCGTGCACATGGGCACCAGCCCTGCGCATTCGTCGCAATCGCCACATTTCGTGCGTTTCTGCGGTTTCTGACGTTTTGTCCTTGCTGCCATATGATGGTCTTGTGCCATATTTGACGCCATGGAATGATTCGTATCGTGTTTCGATGGCAAAATTCTATGAATTCAAGTCGAAACTAATTTTCTTCTTCCCACATTTTCTGGTGGAAAAGGAATCCGGATACCTCTCTGTACACTGATGTATGTACCTCATCTTTTTGCTTCAATATGCTCACAGATTGGCTTCTGAAACGAGAAGCGCGCTGGTTCGGTGTTCTTTTTAGGAGTCGTTGCATATTTTTCGTTCATTGATGTGTTTTAGGGCTCCAGAGTAATTTGGTAGCCCCCCAGCGCATTTCGGGACGCATCGTGTTCCTTTGCTTATTTATTATGATGGACTCACGGTGTATGTGAGAGACAGGCGTGTTTTGGAAGGTCCTGATGTGTTTATTTACTGCCCCGGTTAGTTTTTATGACCATCTCACTCTTTACGGGCCCGGTCTATTTCTTTAGGCCATTATGCCGTAGTATTATGTGTTTATGTGGCACCGGCTCATATTGTAAAGCCTTGCCGGTTTTTTTCCAAGACCCGGTGCGTCTTGGAGGGTTCCGGTAGGTTTCCGGGTTCCCAGTGGCTTTGAGGGCACCGCTGGATATATTTCGAGCCCCCGACGGAAATTCTTGGGGCCACTGACGAAATTGTTTGGGCTCCAGGGCGGTTTGTCTGGCCCCGAAGCGAGTTGTCGGGGTCCCGACACGAGTTTTCTTGGCTCGACGTGATTTTTTCGAGGTCTCCTGGATTTTTTTTTGCTGAGGCCAGGTCGCTTTTCCCGCTTTCCCCGCCAGACTTTTGGGTCCCAACGCGATTTCTTTTGGAAGGGGTAGCGGACCACTTTTCCGGTACCCTACGCGATTTTGGGGAATCCTGGAGCGATGTGCATTACTCCAGATATATTGTCTAGGCCCTGATTAATTTGTTGGGGGTCCTGTGGCGATTTTTTGGGCCCCAGCTGTATTTAGTTAAGTCCCCCGATGCAACTTTTGTGTCATCCCATGATTGTTTTTTTTTGTGTGGATCCAGCGCGATTTGTGGGGCTTCGGTGCGATTTTTTTTGGAGCCCCGGCGCAATTATTGGGGTCCAGGAGCGAGTCTTTGGGGCTCCGACGCGAGTTGTTGGGGCAACAGTGCGAATTTTCGGGAATCGACGCAATATTTTCTGTACTTCTTGGAAATAGTTGCTGAGCCCTGGTCGCGTTTCCTGGTCCCGGCGCGTCTTGTGTGTCCTGGTGTGGTTTTTTATTGGGGAGGGGAGCGGCGCAATTATATCTGGCTCCCACTAGTTTTTGCGGGGTCCTGTGCTATTTTTGCGGGCCTCTGACAAGTTATTCGGGACTTCAGAGCGATTGTCCGGGCCCGGATGTATTTTTGGGGTTCCCTGTTGAATTTTGTGGGATCCCGGCTTTATTTGATTCACGTCCCGGTTCGATTTGGGGGCACAAGTATGATTTTCCGGTGCACCTGCGCAATTTTTTCCGAGCCGGAGCACATACCTACATGTTTTGCAGGTAATTGTCTAATGTCGGTGGATGGCTGTGTCCTTAACACACACAAACGCCACAGCTGACACTGCTCTGCAAACACTTCCCAAGCAGCAGAAGCGTCTTGTTTTCATGAAATACTGCTGACGATTAGCATTATCTCTTCAGTGCTATTTTCAACAAGTAAAAAAATATACCTCCCTAATTTCAGGAACGTCCTTAATGTTACATCAGACTCGTGTAGTAGGGGCGAGGCAAGGTTTTTGGATTGGCGGAGTGTTCTGGACACGTATACGTAATTAGTTTTATTTTATTTCTGAAGACGCTACTCATCTAACTTCGTGTATATTGATGAACTCAAGTTGCCGTATGTGTTAAGGTCTATTTTAGCATGCTATGTAGTGGGACCCCTAGTGATTCACAAACGTATTGATTTTTAGGGGCAAATTCGCCTATCCCAACCAAGTTCTGCATTTTCTGCATGTTCTGTCATAGTCGTCCCACCTAGAAAACTTTTTTAAAATATGCCCTGATATGTGCCATTAAACTGATACCTTGATGTCATTTTACAGTTCTGTTTGAGGGAGCCAAAAGATAGCATGCCCCATCAGGCCATTGAAGGGGGCAAGGTTCCCGTGCTCACTCCACATAGATCCACTAATGTACATCATTACAACAAAATTATGCCTTATTTAAGTAGCGTGTGTGATGAAGCTTCAGAAAATGTGGCAGTTCTCCTTGGATAGGAGATGTCCCCCCCCCCCTGACCAGAAACGTTCCGCCGCCGTTGGAAGGACGTCTTTCTTCGCTCCAATAACCACCACCACCTAGTCGAGTGGTAAGGTGTTCGTTTCACAACCGAGAGGTTATGGGTTCGAGTCTGACCTGTCGCTACTCTTCTCCCGTTGCTAACCGTCGTTAGAGATTGGCGGCCCTATATAACCCAGCGGTCGACGCGTCGTAAGAAACCAATAACCACCGACCACCACATCTCACCATGTGGCCATTCCTCCATACTGCACAGGGGCGGATCCAGGAATTGTCATGTCCGTCGGGGCGCCACTGCGAAATTATCTGGAGAGTGCCCTTGCCTTCCGAGGGTGCTTCTGGCTGAAGAATCCGAGGGGTGCACTCGAGCCTTCCTGGTGTGGGCGCGAAGCGGCTTTTTCGGGCCGGAGGGGCACATGCCCCCAGTGCCCCCGTATCCGCTCCTGATGCCTTCTAGAGGAAGATACACGGTAAATACCCCTGATACCGTCAAAGAGGAGGATGCACTGGTCCTTCCCATTGACCTTCTAGAGGAAGATCCACGGTAGCGATTCATCAACCTCAGATGTAATATCTGTGTTTTTACTGGCCTGTCGTGCAGCACGTCTTCCGTCTTTGTCGTATGCGGATCGGATACAAATGATCGTTTTCGGCTCGACTGGCCCCGCCAGAGCACGAGCGTCATGGGAAACGCTCGATCGTTATTGATGATGTCGGTGCGTGACTCTGAAATTCTAGCTCGGGCGCCATCTGCCTCAGCGCGCCAATGATCGGCTCACGGTCAGGGTTGGATTTGTGCTTTGTGACCCTGGACGTGGAGAGGAAAATGTTTCGGGTTGTCAAATATGGAGATAATATTTTCTTCTGATATGTCACGTCAGAACCCCAATTGGCACTTTCAGTGAATCTTGAGTCCTTCATCAATAAGGAGTTAACTGTCAAGCAGCACCATTCACCTCCAAATACGAAAACAAATGAGAGGATAATCTTATGTAGAGGAAAATGCTCCAGATGCCAAAAATCCTGGAGCAGCCTATTTTGCCAGCCATGCTGACGACATGGACACGCGCCGAGCGCCTGTATGTGTGGATGGGATGCCGACCTGCCGACCTGCCGACCAGCCATGCTCACGACATAGACACGTGCCGAGCGCCTGCATGTGGATGGGATGCCGACCTGCCGACCTGCCGACCAGCCATGCTGACGACATAGACACGCGCCGAGCGCCTGTATGTGGATGGGATGCCGACCTGCCGACCTGCCGACCAGCCATGCTGACGACATAGACACGCGCCGAGCGCCTGTATGTGTGGATGGGATGCCGACCTGCCGACCTGCCGACCAGCCATGCTGACGACATAGACACGCGCCGAGCGCCTGTATGTGTGGATGGGATGCCGACCTGCCGACCTGCCGACCAGCCATGCTGACGACATAGACACGCGCCGAGCGCCTGTATGTGTGGATGGGATGCCGACCTGCCGACCTGCCGACCAGTCATACTGACGACATGGACACGTGCCGAGCGCCTGTATGTGTGGATGGGATGCCGACCTGCCGACCTGCCGACCAGCCATGCTGACGACATAGACACGCGCCGAGCGCCTGTAAGTGTGGATGGGATGCCGACCTGCCGACCTGCCGACCAGTCATACTGACGACATGGACACGTGCCGAGCGCCTGTATGTGTGGATGGGATGCCGACCTGCCGACCTGCCGACCAGCCATGCTGACGACATAGACACGTGCCGAGCGCCTGTATGTGTGGATGGGATGCCGACCTGCCGACCTGCCGACCAGCCATGCTGACGACATAGACACGCGCCGAGCGCCTGTATGTGGATGGGGTGCCGACCTGCCGACCTGCCGACCAGCCATGCTGACGACATAGACACGCGCCGAGCGCCTGTATGTGTGGATGGGATGCCGACCTGCCGACCTGCCGACCAGCCATGCTGACGACATAGACACGCGCCGAGCGCCTGTATGTGTGGATGGGATGCCGACCTGCCGACCTGCCGACCAGCCATGCTGACGACATGGACACGCGCCGAGCGCCTGTATGTGTGGATGGGATGCCGACCTGCCGACCTGCCGACCTGCCGACCAGTCATGCTGACGACATAGACACGCGCCGAGCGCCTGTATGTGTGGATGGGATGCCGACCTTCCGACCTGCCGACCAGCCATGCTGACGACATGGACACGCGCCGAGCGCCTGTATGTGGATGGGATGCCGACCTTCCGACCTGCCGACCAGTCATGCTGACGACATAGACACGTGCCGAGCGCCTGTATGTGTGGATGGGATGCCGACCTGCCGACCTGCCGACCAGCCATGCTGACGACATAGACACGCGCCGAGCGCCTGTATGTGTGGATGGGATGCCGACCTGCCGACCTGCCGGCGACCCGCCGCCGGCCATGTTCGGCAGGCCGGTGGGTACCGTGGCAACCATGTGCTTCATCACTGTTATACCCGCTTCGTACACCATAGCCACGCGACTGTTGGCGGGTCCGAGGGCAGAGAGCGGCGTCACGGAGAACGGAAGCGCCCCCTAGCATACCAAGTTGAACAAAGCATTATTATTCCCGTATAGCTGCATACTCCACATACCCCACGTACCCCGTCTAGCCGCATCGGAAACTAAGCACGTCTTAGAGAGGCGTGGGTGAAGATACTTCTTGAGTAACAAAGTACTGCATATTCCTTATTTTTGGAACTTCAGAACAGCGAATTTTGTTTGAAAAAAAATACTGTGCATCCGTGGGGTTATTGGGCTATTTCCCTGCACGCTCGTTCACTCGAGCTGGCGGTTTCAAAACTCGGTGATGGATCCCAAGTGCATGAAACATACTCGCCCGTACTTAGTGGCGCGACGAGGAAGCTCTTATGCGAGACGCTTAAGTTCGGCTCCCACACAAAAATACGCTTGTTTCTTTTTGGGGGAGTGGGGGAGTGATGACCAGTGTTCCGACATTGTCTAGTCCTTTCTCCCATGCAGTTTTATTTCCCAATGCACTCGACAAATTTGTAGGCCCGGACGTGACTAATGGGTATGAGCACATTGCATATATTCCCCTTGTCTTATACTTGCAGAGGCGCAGCCAAGCCCCCCCCCCAGTTAGCACCCAAAAATACACCAGATCAAATGCGAAATTTTGAGATGTTTTTACCACGCAAAACCATAAATTTTCGCTGGAAGCTTTTTCTACTTCATCACTTTTTGGTCTGCCCCCCATCGGAAAATCCTGGCTGCGCCACTGTACGCTTGCAATTCTCCAGTTCTTGTAGTTCTGTAGTTCTAAGTCTAGTGAGGATGACTTCTTGCATGCCATGCAACTGGTGTGTGCATAGTCTATTAAGCCATGGGTGGAATTGGTTTACAGTGTAGGCTATGTGCTAGTCTGTGAGCTGCTCAAGGTTAGCTAGTTGATTGCTTTTTCTTCAGAGATTGTAGCTGCGTAGCAGGTGCTTTGTTTCGCGGCATTTGTCATATTTCTACAAAAGGCAACTGCATGTGCCCTTTTATTATCTGCAGGCTGGATGAGACATATAGCATTAGGTAGTTGTGGAGGAAATCAAAAGTAATCGGATACATTCACCATTGAAGTATTTTAGCAAACCATTTTATTACAGAATTACTTTACCAATTACTTTACCAATCACTTACCATTTTATTACAGAATTAATGGTTCAAAAACATCATTCGACGGTTAATTTCCACCCATGAAATGTGTTGCCTAGACTTTTGATTCGCATGTATGCAACGAGAAATTATAATACAGAAGTATATCGACATTGTAGATCACCCAAATGCGCCCACCAATGGCGTATCTAATGCATATATATATATATATATATATATATATATATATATATATATATATATATATATATATATATATAATCCACAAGGTGGTACCTTTCATTGTAAAGTGAACATACTATGGAGCAAGAAAAATTTCCAAATTCATATCACAGCTGTATTTATACGCATGTGTTCTATAATTTTCACACAGGACGAGTTGTCGCTTAAATTGACGCATCGACCAGGATAGACCATGTAGCACCGAAGTGACAAGTCAGGAGCAATCAAATGAGAGCCAGCAAGGACTGGGGAAAACGTCGTCGTGTTCTACTTTCAACTCCTGTCATCAAGATGTCCTAAGAACGATATTACACCAAGTACCTAATTCACGCGCTGTATTTGTTTTCCATAAGGCGTTAACGTTGATCATAGCGAGTACCCGGTACGCTTTCATCCAGAAAACGTCACCGGTCATCCCGACCGGATCATTAACGTCAATGCCAGCAAGCGTTAGCCTTTGGCGAAGCGAGCGGCGTCTCAGCACCAGCCACATGTATTCCTTTGTCTCGCCACAGCAGTCGCCTCCAGCCGTCCCGTACACTGCCCGGCTGACCGGGGAAAACTAAAACGGTGTCGTGCCGGGCGGGCACCTCCCAGCGGCCGGCCGGCCGGCCCGGACAACGGCCGGACAGCGCCCGCCGGCTGGGCCGATAATTAGCGGACCGCCGAGCGACCGTGGCGCAGTGGAATGGCCGTCGATCGGGCCGCAGGTGTTCTTTGTTCCGAGCGGCGGCGGTGTCCCCATGGCCCCAGGTGAGGCGAGCGGCGGCCCCAGGCGAGGCGAGCGGCGGCAGTGTCGCCGGCCCCAGGCGAGGTGAGCGGCGGCAGTGTCGCCGGCCCCAGGCGAGGTGAGCGGCGGCAGTGTCGCCGGCCCCAGGCGAGGTGAGCGGCAGCAGTGTCGCCGGCCCCAGGCGAGGTGAGCGGCGGCAGTGTCGCCGGCCCCAGGCGAGGTGAGCGGCAGCAGTGTCGCCGGCCCCAGGCGAGGTGAGCGGCGGCAGTGTCGCCGGCCCCAGGCGAGGTGAGCGGCGGCAGTGTCGCCGGCCCCAGGCGAGGTGAGCGGCGGCAGTGTCGCCGGCCCCAGGCGAGGCGAGCGGCGGCAGTGTCGCCGGCCCCAGGCGAGGTGAGCGGCGGCAGTGTCGCCGGCCCCAGGCGAGGTGAGCGGCGGCAGTGTCGCCGGCCCCAGGCGAGGTGAGCGGCGGCAGTGTCGCCGGCCCCAGGCGAGGCGAGCGGCGGCAGTGTCGCCGGCCCCAGGCGAGGTGAGCGGCGGCAGTGTCGCCGGCCCCAGGCGAGGTGAGCGGCAGCAGTGTCGCCGGCCCCAGGCGAGGTGAGCGGCAGCAGTGTCGCCGGCCCCAGGCGAGGTGAGCGGCGGCAGTGTCGCCGGCCCCAGGCGAGGTGAGCGGCGGCAGTGTCGCCGGCCCCAGGTGAGGCGAGCGGCGGCCCCAGGCGGGCGAGCGGCGGCCCCAGGCGAGGCGAGCGGCGGCCCCAGGCGAGGTGAGCGGCGGCAGTGTCGCCGGCCCCAGGCGAGGCGAGCGGCGGCAGTGTCGCCGGCCCCAGGCGAGGTGAGCGGCGGCAGTGTCGCCGGCCCCAGGCGAGGTGAGCGGCGGCAGTGTCGCCGGCCCCAGGCGAGGTGAGCGGCGGCAGTGTCGCCGGCCCTAGGCGAGGTGAGTGGCGGCAGTGTCGCCGGCCCCAGGCGAGGTGAGCGGCAGCAGTGTCGCCGGCCCCAGGCGAGGCGAGCAGCGGCAGTGTCGCCATGGCCTGTGGTGTCCGGAATAAGAAGACAGTGGACATGTTTGCACGTGCAGCCGGGTGGCGGCGAGACGTGTCGGATGTGCACGAGCTGGACGTGCTAGCCCGACGACCAGTTGTTTACGGAGCTGTCAAGAATGGAACGCACGCTCCGCGCCGGCGGTGTCCGAGTTCATCGACAGGTCGTCATCCATCGTGACTGGTGGCCTTTACGCTGCAGGCTGGTCACTCGACTTTTCTATCAGCCATCAACTGGTCAACACCACCTGTGACCTCAGACCTTTGACCCTGACAACAAGCCCATGATCGCCGAGCTGAGCCGAGCAGCCTGCTGACTGATCAAAAACGGCTACCAGAGCGCAGTCTGATCAGTTCTGCCGGCTCTCTGACAGCCTGACGCAGGAGTTTGAGATGTTGGGAGGGCCAGGGGCTCAGAGCACGTGCGGAGGACGCCATCGGTGTTTCGGAACGGTTCAATCTGATGCGCCTCTGATTGTTTAAGGAGCGGCAGATTCAATCAAGCATTTTTTAACGACACGCTTGTTCTGCTGCAATATTCCTGAGTCCCTGAATTTTTCCGCACATATTGCCGAACACATATACAGAAATTACCTAAAACCTGAATACAACGATACCGTTGCGAGGATATTAATTCCACAATTAAGTATTTTCTTCCCTATATAAATTATTTCATTTTATTTATATCCCCATGTGGTAGGTTTGTCACAAATACGACCAGGGAGCACAACGCAGTGTCGGAAGTCAAAGCTAAGCTTTCACACCAGACTGCCCGGAACAAAACCGGGAGGGCCGGAACTACTTCATCTGCATCCCACCGTGACCATAGTCATCAAATGGGTGTCAAACAGCGGCGCCGGCCCGCCCGAGGCCACCTCGGCCAGACTGCAGCCTTCGGCCAGTGCACCAGACCGCATCCTTCGGCACACTGGCGCACTGGCCCGGCGGCAATATCCGGTCCGACTGTACCGACTACTCTGGCACCGACTGCGTTGGCGGCCGGTGCGTCAGTGAGTGTCGGGCGGCCGAGGCGGGCGCACGCGTCCGGCGAGTGGTGCGTGTCTGGGAGAGAGGGCCGCGGACGGTCGCCAGTGAGGTGCTGTGCGCCGGCCGTGTCTGGGAGAGAGGGCCGCGGACGGTCGCCAGTGAGGTGCTGTGCGCCGGCTGTATCTGGCAGAGAGGTCCGCCAGTGAGGTGGTGTGCGCCGGCCGTGTCTGGGAGAGAGGGCCGCGGACGGTCGCCAGTGAGGTGCTGTGCGCCGGCTGTATCTGGCAGAGAGGTCCGCCAGTGAGGTGCTGTGCGCCGACTGTATCTGGGAGAGAGGGCCGCGGACGGCCGCCAGTGAGGTGCTGTGCGCCGGCTGTATCTGGCAGAGAGGCCCGCCAGTGAGGTGGTGTGTTGCGGCATCGACGCCTCCCACCCAGCTGTGAAAAGGGGACCGACCTCATCTCCGCAATCCACGCGCAGCCGGTGGCGACAGCGGCAGTTTTTGCCCGCCGGCGGTGATTAAGTGTGTGGGTCGGACGAGCTGCTGGCAGCGACGCCGCCGGGTCTCGGCGCCAACGCGGAAGCGGCGCGGCACTGGCGGCGCACCTGTGACACTGCCGTGACGCGCCGTGACGACCGCCGCTGCCGTCGCCGTATTTGGCACGGTCGGACCTGCCACACCGAGCACCGCCGCATTCCTGCAGGCGGGCCGGCGCGGCCTTCTGGTCACCCACGCGCCGGCGGCGGCCGTCGACAGTGGGCGGCTTGTCGGCGGGATCGACAGGGTGGGCACGGGCCGGCTGACCGGGCGAGATCGACAGGGTGGGCACGGGCCGGCTGACCTGGCGAGATCGACAGGGTGGGCACGGGCCGGCTGACCGGGCGGGATCGACAGGGTGGGCACGGGCCGGCTGACCTGGCGCCGCGCCGCCCGCTGGTGCCGGCACACACCCAGTGTCGTGCCGGACGATCCGGCCGGCGCCCATTACGCGGTGAGGGGCCAGTGACACGCAGTGACGCGTAGTGACGACGCAGTGACGCGCAGTGACGCGAAGTGACCATGCTGACGTCGGTGAACCTGGCCGAGCCGGGCGTGCGCGGCCGGCCGACGCCGTCGCCGCCGGTCGGCAAGCGACTCTCGATGCCGGAGGAGTTGTGGCGGCGCTGGACGCGACCCATCTCGCGCCTCTCGGTCGTCTGGGAGTGTGTCAGCGCCGACAACCCCATCTACGCCGACGACGAGTTCTACCCGCTGGTGATGCAGCGGCACGCGCCCATGCAACAATCACCGTGAGTGTGGCGTGAGCGGCGACGTCACCGTGAGTGTGGCGTGAGCGGCGACGTCACCGTGAATGTGGCGTGAGCGGCGACGTCGCCGTGAGTGTGGCGTGAGCGGCGACGTCGCCGTGAGTGTAGTGTGAGCGGCGACGTCGCCGTGAGTGTGGCGTGAGCGGCGACGTCACCGTGAGTGTGGCGTGAGCGGCGACGTCACCGTGAGTGTAGTGTGAGCGGCGACGTCACCGTGAGTGTGGCGTGAGCGGCGACGTCACCGTGAGTGTGGCGTGAGCGGCGACGTCGCCGTGAGTGTGTGAGCGGCGACGTCACGCGTGTGAGCGGCGACGTCACCGTGAGTGTGGCGTGAGCGGCGACGTCGCCGTGAGTGTAGTGTGAGCGGCGACGTCGCCGTGAGTGTAGTGTGAGCAGCGGTGACACGAGACGGGGTCGTGGATGCTGCCGGGTGGGGCACCGACTCTGTCGGTATCACCCCAGCTCATCCACGTGCAACGAGTCGTTTTTCTTAAACTTCGGTAGAACATGTCTTCCTTCGGCTGATGTGCCGACCATAGGCATGGCATGCATATATAATACCGTATGTACAAGCGCTAGCGGATCTAGGGGACACGGGTGCCATGTCCTTCCCCCACCCCCACCTCCACAAAAAAGTCCTCATAGGGAGGCCAAGGGGTCGAGTGGTCTAGGGGTAAGATGCTCGTCTCACAATCGTAAGATTGTGGGTTCGAGTCTCACCTGTCGCTGCTCTTCGCCCGCGACCAATCGGCGTGAGAGATTGGCGACGCTATATGACTCAATGGTCGACGTGTCGTAAAACCAATAACCGACCAACCCCCTCCCCCAAGGGGACTGCAAAATATCCCGACACATACTTGGGCAATGCTAAGAAACTTTCTCCAGCCGGTACGACGGGAACAAAATAGACCTGAAAATGAAAAATCTGGTCGGGATGGGTGAATTTGCTTAAACATTTTTTATAAAACTGCGAATCATTAGGAGTGATCCTAGATACATGTAAAAATGACTAACTTTAAAATCGGCCTTGACATATACGGCAACTTGCGTTCACCAAAGTACAAGAAGCTGAATATGGAGCATTTTCCTAAATAAGAGGAAAGCTAATTATATATAACTATCCAGGATATTCCGCTGAACCACAAACCCTGCTTGGCCCTTACTGTATGAGCCAGACGTACCATCAGAGGAGTTCTTGACATTCATGTAGTTGTATTTTTCCAGTTGTTGAAGATAGCACGGGGGGACGATACTAATCGCAAGCATCAATTACAGCAAAACAAGACGATTCTGCTGCTTGGGAAGCGTTTATAGAGCAGCATGACCAATTGTGGCGTTGGCAAGTGTTCAGAAAACAGCGAACCGTTAGTATCGGGTAATTATTGGCAAAAAGTAGGTATATATGCTTGGTGTTGTCATTTTGCTCGGGCTCCGAAAAATTGCACCGGGTCCAGAAAAATCACGCTGGTGCCACAAAATCGAACCGGAACCCGAAATTCTGAAGCCGGGACCCATTAAAATTCAGCAGGGGCCTCGAAAATAAATCCAAGCCCTAAATATATTTCGTTCTAGAGTCTCACATACCACACCAGAAGCCCCAAAAATCGCATAGGGCCCCGAAAAAATGCCGTGCGGGAGCCAGAAAGGATCACGCCTGATAACCAAATATCGCGTCGGGGCCACAAAAACCAGCCAGAGCCCAGAAAATGATTCCGGGATATGGAAAAAGCTACTCCTGCTCCGAAGAATTTAGAAGAGGCTCCGAAAAATATTCGGCTCTCAACAAATACACTGGTACCCCTCAAAGCCCACACCAGCTAACCTCAAAAGGCGCTGGTGTCCTCAAAATACACCGTGGCCGCAAGGACTGCACGCAGGCCTCCAAAACAGGCCGGTACCCGTGAAGAGCGACATGGTCTGGGGGTCTAGCAGAAACCGCAGAAACAGCAGAAACGCACGAAGTGTGGTGAATGCGACGAATGCGCAAGGCGAGTGTACACGTGCACGAACGGTGACGTGGTGACGACCGGGCGTTATTGATTGAAATGCGTGAAATTGGAAACTTACATTTTGAAGTGATTTTAAGGTGGTCTAAGTTTAGTACAGGTGTAAGTTTAACAGTACAAACTGACTTTTCGAAAGACACCAGAAAAGACACCAGAACAAAAACTGTCATCAGGGAGAGGGGGTTGAAATTCGGTGACATAGAAACGGTGATGGTAGATTGGGTTCCCTCCACTAGACAATGGTGTTGTCATTATTCAGTTTAATTTTAGAACGAGATCGTTTGAAATAGTAGTCGAAATCTGTTCACGTAAAACAGGAGTAAATTGTGCACTGCCCGGATCTGCTCCCCCCTCCCCCCTCCTGAAGCAAATCTTAGTTACGCCACTGGGGTGCAGGGTTGGGCCGATGCCGAAAGTTGGTACCACCTAAACCGGTGGACTAGATCCGCCAGTGCGCACAAGATAGTTGCAAGTAGATTTGGGGGCGTCGATAATATACTGGCTCTACTAGTGGATCCTTCTCTGTATACTGGGGGAGGGACGCGCAATGCGTTTGGGTGATAAATATCTAGCGTACGTCATAGTGCTATTTTTGCATCTGCTTTCCAGCAAGAGAGGGACCAAAGCCACCCCTCCCGTCAAGTTCCTTATCATGCTGTCATGCACAAAATCCCCGCACGCCAGGAAGCATCACATAACCATAAACACAAAGTTGGCTACGGGTTTGAAGAAACACTTTTGCATCTTCTGCATAGCTGCGAAAGCTGCAACTTGTGCAGTTTGTGTGCGGCTGGCATTCAGCCATCACATGTGCTATTTCGTGCCTTCCAAGCCGGCTGCAGTGAAGATGCCGCCCCTGGCGTCCGGCTGAATTCCTAGTCCGGAGAAGTCTGTGTGGACCAGAACTGGAGATCTGTGGTATGGTTAAATGCTGTGGTGTGGGGTTAGGTGCTTCCCGGTGTTCCCGAAGGTCTGATGGGTGTTTTGCAGCTCTGGCCGGACGGGTGGCTCTTCTCTGCGCGGATGTGTGGTTTGGCTCAGTGTTGTGTTCTTGTGTTTTTCAGCGTTGTGATGGTGGTTAGGTACTTTGCTGGTTATGCTACGGTGACTACATTTTATGGTCAGATAGGTGCTTTCTGATTTTCTGAGCGCGGCTAGTGCTCCTGGTGGTATGGTGGATGGGTGTTCTGTAGTTGTGTGGGTGATATGCATCTCGTGGTGCAATAACGCCGCGGAAGAAGATACTAGATGCTAGATGCTAGATGCTAGATTCCTGCCACGGGGTGTAGTCAAACATCGATAATATTTGGACCCGTCCAGTGGGGATGGGAGCCGTTGTCGCAGTATGAGTAGGCGACCTCGGCAAAGCTGGTGTCGACATGCCAGAGAGGGCGATCTGGACCTGCTCAGTGCTCACGGTACGCTCCGCCGCCCACCCAGTGTAAGCAGTGGGAGTCAGGAGTCATGAGTCACGGGCCACCCAAGGCCACGTGCGGACGCTTCGCCGCCGACCCAGCGTAAGCAGTGGGAGTCGTGAGTCATGAGTCACGGGCCACCCAAGGCCACGTATGGACGCTTCGCCGCCGACCCAGCGTAAGCAGTGGGAGTCGTGAGTCATGAGTCACTGGCCACCCAAGGCCACGTGTGGACGCTTCGCCGCCGACCCAGCGTAAGCAGTGGGAGTCGTGAGTCATGAGTCACGGGCCACCCAAGGCCACGTGCAGACCCAGCGTAAGCAGTGGGAGTCGGGAGTCATGAGTCACTGGCCACCCAAGGTCACGTGCAGATGCTCGCCTGTCGAAGGGTGCTGCGGCCAAACAGGCATGCGACTGCTGTTTACGCTGCGACTCCCGACCGCCTACTATCGGTGCGGCTGTGTTTTTGCACACGTCTAGTTTGCGTTGAGTGTTTGTGTTTGCCCAGCATAGGCCGGATTGCATTGAGTGGCCTGGTTTGTTACACCGTTGACAAGTGTGGAGCGTGGTCGATGTCCGAAGTGTAGTCGCCCCCGTTTTCCGCCATTGTGGTGTTGGATTAATACGAGCTATACAGGCATTATGATAATAATTAAGAAACTGGTGGGCAGTTTGCCAATATATTGTTCAACTTTGGAATATAAATGCCCTAAAGCACAATACAAGTTTCCGGCTGCAAGCTAGCTTTATTTCAAACTGAAGATTTGAACTGAAGCCGTTGCTGATTTAAAAAGCCGTTGTTGATTTTAATATTGAGTTCAGTTGAAGATTTGAACTGAAGATGGCTTGCACCTGGAAGTTTTTAATTGTACTTTAGGCTACTTCGATGCCAATGTTGCACAATCTATTGACATGTTATGTACCAGTTTGGTAATTATTATGATGTATGTGTCAGACATTCATCAATTGATACAAACTGTCCAGCTATGCTCCATGTCCGGGAAAAGTTCGCAATCAGCCAGAACGGGGAAACTGCTCAGGGGCGTAACCAGGAATGTTCATGGTGGGCACATTGCCTCGTTCTCCATTTTCCCCGATTTTTTCTCAACGGAACAATTCGTTCAGCGGAGAGGGGCAGGTCCATTCGAGCATACTGGAAAAGGGCGCCTTGGGCTGGAGAATCCGTTGAGCTGGGGAAGGAGAAGCTCCCGAGCCTCCTGACAGGTCGCCTTCCGACCATACGTAGCTTTCCATGGGAGGCGCATGCCCCCAGTTCCCCACCCCCGTATCCGCCTCTGCAATTTGTGGGCGAAAGCGAGCTGCCTGATCGACAGCTGGCAGTTAGGTAGGTTAGGTTGTCACGTTACTCTGGGTTATAGACTGCACCACAAGGCGGATATGAAATGCGAGGCAGAGCAGTGTGTCTCGTGGCGTTTTTTTCCATTGCATTTTTTGTAACATCAGGGTATTTGTTTGCATAACTGGTCGGGAATTTCCCACCCAGCTTTTCTCTTTTCCCACCCAGTCGTGCTGTGCTCTTTTTGTCCCGCCCCTTCCAATTGTCACACCATTCTGCATAACGGTGCTATCTTTCCGTAGCATAGGTGCTATTTTAACAATTCTCCCCCCCAGTGAGTATTCGCTGTAACAAAATAACTTCTGTAACATGGTGTAATTAAATACTAATGACGTGAATCAGTTTTTGCGATTGCAGCCAAGAAAAAGAAAACATATGCGCCATTGCGCCGACTGTGCCTCATCACCAATTCCAAACGTCTTCCGAATCCCAAGCATGAGCCTCGAGTGGTTGTCACCGCCCGGTTGCCGTCTCTGCCCGCCCCGGGAGGGGTGGGGGGGGGGGAGGGGGAATACTACATGACGTCGAACGCCGCCGAGGTCTGCAGTGACCCGATACAAAGATGGCACGAGGTCTGCTCGGTGCCTGGTGACCGTCACGTTGCTGTCCAGCCGTCTCTGGTGACCGTCACGTTGCTGTCCCTCCGTCTCTGGTGACCGTCACGTTGCTGTCTCTCCGTCTCCTGTGACCGTCACGTTGCTGTCCCTCCGTCTCCGGTGACCGTCACGTTGCTGTCCCATTGTCTCCGGTGACCGTCACGTTGCTGTCCCGCCGTCTCCTGTGACCGTCACGTTGCTGTCTCTCCGTCTCCTGTGACCGTCACGTTGCTGTCCCATTGTCTCCGGTGACCGTCACGTTGCTGTCCCTCCGGCTCCAGTGACCGTCACGTTGCTGTCCCATTGTCTCCGGTGACCGTCACGTTGCTGTCCCTCCGTCTCCAGTGACCGTCACGCTGCTGTCCCACCGTCGCGTCGGCCTGCAGTTACCGGCCCATGGAAGCTGAGCGACAGGCTAACCGGCTGTTGGGTGGTGCTTTGCCGACCAGCGGCGTCCCACGTTTAGTCGCCGCGTGCACCTGTCGACCGTGACCGTCCTTCTGCTGAACGGTACCACTTCACCACAGACCGGCACCGTCCGACCATACAACGGCACTGTCCGACCACAACGGCACTGTCCGACCACACAACGGCACTGTCCGACCACACAACGGCACTGTCCGACCACACAACGGCACTGTCCGACCACACAACGGCACTGTCCGACCACACAACGGCACTGTCCGACCACACAACGGCACTGTCCGACCATACAACGGCACTGTCCGACCATACAACGGCACTGTCCGACCATACAACGGCACCGTCCGACCACACAACGGCACTGTCCGACCACAACGGCACTGTCCGACCACAACGGTACTGTCCGACCACAACGGCACTGTCCGACCATACAACGGCACCGTCCGACCATACAACGGCACTGTCCGACCACAACGGCACTGTCCGACCACAACGGCACTGTCCGACCATACAACAACGTCTGACCATGCAAAGACACCGTCCGACCATACAACGGCATCGTCCGACCATACAACGGCACTGTCCGACCACAACGGCACTGTCCGACCATACAACAACGTCTGACCATGCAAAGACACCGTCCGACCATACAACGGCACTGTCCGACCACAACGGCACTGTCCGACCACACAACGGCACTGTCCGACCACAACGGCACTGTCCGACCACACAACGGCACCGTCCGACCACACAACGGCACCGTCCGACCACACAACGGCACTGTCCGACCACAACGGCACTGTCCGACCACACAACGGCACCGTCCGACCACACAACGGCACCGTCCGACCACACAACGGCACTGTCCGACCACACAACGGCACTGTCCGACCACAACGGCACTGTCCGACCACACAACGGCACCGTCCGACCACACAACGGGACCGTCCGACCACACAACGGCACCGTCCGACCACACAACGGCACTGTCCGACCCACAACGGCACCGTCCGACACACAACGGCACCGTCCGACCACACAACGGCACTGTCCGACCACACAACGGCACTGTCCGACCACAACGGCACTGTCCGACCACAACGGCACTTCCGACAACAACGGCACCGTCCGACCACACAACGGCACCGTCCGACACACAACGGCACCGTCCGACCACAACGGCACCATCCGACCAACAACGGCACCGTCCCACAACGGCACCGTCCGACCACACAACGGCACCGTCCGACCACACAACGGCACCATCCGACCACACAACGGCACCGTCCGACCACACAACGGCACTGTCCGACCACACAACGGCACTGTCCGACCACACAACGGCACTGTCCGACCACAACGGCACTGTCCGACCACACAACGGCACCGTCCGACCACACAACGGCACCGTCCGACCACACAACGGCACCGTCCGACCACACAACGGCACCGTCCAACCACACAACGGCACTGTCCGACCACAACGGCACCGTCCGACCACACAACGGCACCGTCCGACCACACAACGGCACCATCCGACCACACAACGGCACTGTCCGACCACACAACGGCACTGTCCGACCACAACGGCACCGTCCGACCACACAACGGCACTGTCCGACCACAACGGCACTGTCCGACCACACAACGGCACTGTCCGACCACACAACGGCACTGTCCGACCACAACGGCACTGTCCGACCACACAACGGCACTGTCCGACCACAACGGCACTGTCCGACCACAACGGCACCGTCCGACCACACAACGGCACTGTCCGACCACAACGGCACCGTCCGACCACACAACGGCACTGTCCGACCACAACGGCACCGTCCGACCACAACGGCACTGTCCGACCACACAACGGCACTGTCCGACCACACAACGGCACTGTCTGACCATGCAAAGACACCGTCCGACCATACAACGGCACCGTCCGACCACAACGGCACCGTCCGACCACGCAACGGCACTGTCCGACCACACAACAACGTCTGACCATGCAAAGACACCGTCCGACCATACAACGACATCGTCCGACCATACAAATGCGCCGCTGACCATACAATTAGACACCGCATTTCTGTCCAGCTGTGCCCAATGTGCTCGGGTTTTTCATTTGATACGCTATTGATGACTCATCGACTTGCAATGGCATTCAGCCACCCAACCACCCGCGCTCGCGCGCACGCAGATGTCTCGCTGCCAAGACACACGGTACCGCCGGCTGCCGACGGTTAGCGTGCTCGGCATCGGGCGTCGGCCGGTACACGTGCGCCGTCAACAGTGCATCCTCCGCGTCAAGAAATTCCATTTGTTCGGCGCAGGATTATAGAGCTGATAATATCTGGCGGTTAGCCTTGCTTGAGCCTGCATGTGTATTACACACATCTGGCGGTTACCCTTGCTTGAGCCTGTATGTGTATTACACACATCTGGCGGTTACCCTTGCTTGAGCCTGTATGTGTATTACACACATCTGGCGGTTACCCTTGCTTGAGCCTGTATGTGTATTACATACGGGCGCCACACGTCCGCCCCCGTAGCTTATATTGCCCGCCACCAGATGAATCGCTCAAAGGCACAGCTACGCATGCTGTGGAAAGGATCGAGCAGGACAAATGGCAGGCTATAGGGTTGTGGTGAGGCAAGGGTTTGCCGAAATTAGAGCACGGCAGCTACTGGCGCGCGCTCAACAATCGTGGATGCGACTGGTATCGGAAGAGGGACGAAATGGCCCGTCGTGGTTTTATCCCACGCAAGTTACAATTTTATGGGCAATCAGATATGTCGCATTTCCGGCGCCTTGGTGATGGGTGGAGGATTGTGTTCTTTTAGGGTTCACTGTGGACTCCTGAAACCTGCCGAACACCCCTGCAGTTTAATATTGAACCATATAGGAAAGCACCCTGAAAGTGTTCAGGGCCTGTTGCAGTCAATGGAAAAGCGCCGATGAAAATGTATGCAGTTATCTATCAATGGCCTCCGTACCAGTTGTGAAGATTGTTGCGAAGAATGACCAGCAAAGCTGATGCTGCAGATTACGCCATGTGATATAAATTGGGATATATTTGGTGGCACAAAAAGGGCATAAAACGAGAATGCTTGTGTAGCCGGCAGGGGCGTCGATTTGTATCCTTTTGCGGGGGCCATGCCCCCCCCCCCAATGCTGATCTTGGCCCCCAATGTTGATTTGGGCCCCCAATAACCCATGCTATTTTTATGCTGATAAAAAGCTAAAGGAAAAAAAGAAGAAAAACACTGTGTTAGGTACATAGAAAACTTAGTTGATGTTAACCAGCACATTTTGTACTGAAAAGAACAGATTTGGACAAGATAGTGGGTGAGGGGGCGTGATTTGTATCCTTTTGTGGGGGCCGTGGCCCCAATGTTGTCTTGGCCCCCAATGTTGATTTGGGCCTCCCAATAACCCATGCTATTTTTATGCTGATAAAAAGCTAAAGGAAAAAAAGAAGAAAAACACTGTGTTAGGTACATAGAAAACTTAGTTGATGTTAACCAGCACATTTTGTACTGAAAAATAACAGATTTGGACTAGATAGTGGAGTGAGCAGGGGCGTCGATTTGTATCCTTTTGTGGGGGCCGTGGTCCCACCAATGTTGATCTTGGTCCCCCAATGTTGATTTGCCCCCCCCAATAACCTATGCTATTTTATGCTGATAAGACAGCTAAAGGGAAAAAATGTAAAACACCATGCTAGGTAAGTAGAAACATTGATATTAACCAGCACATTTTGTACTGAAAAGAAACAGATTTGGATTAGATAGTGGACTGACCCTCCACTTTTTGCTGAAAAATGTAAAATTGTGTGCAAAAACAAACAAAATAGCTGAAATTCCCTCCACTGTGGAAGTACAGCTTACATCATAAAATGTCGAGATTAGCGATGCTGATGCATTTTAAACCAGATTTTCTGAAAGAAAATTTGCTAAGCAACTAAACACCAATTGCATGGTCATACTGATGTTCGTACACACCAGCAGGGGTGTCGATTTGTATCCTTTTGTGGGGGCCATGGCCCCACCAATGTTGATCTTGCCCCCCCCCAATGTTGATTTGGGCCCTGCCCTCAATAACCTATGCTATTTTTATGCTGATAAAAAAGTGAAAGGAATAAAAGAAGAAAAAACACTGCTAGGTACATAGAAAATGTAGTTGATGTTAACCAGCACATTTTGTACTGAAAGGAAACAGATTTGGATTACATAGTGGGCTGACTCTCCACCTTTTGCTATGAAATTCAAAATTGAGTGCAAAAAAAAATAGCTGGATTTCCCTCCCCTGTGGAAAGACAACTTACATCATAAAATGTTAAGAATAGCTGATGCTAATGCATTTTAAACCAGATTGTTCAACAAAAAAAAATGTTCAGCCACAAAACAACAATTGCATTGTCATACTGATATGTTTGTATACACCACCAATGGCAAAACCACATGCATATGGAGCTTGAATAAGGTTCATTCCATTCTCACTTTCCAGTCATTGTCAAACTTGCATACCAGTGAGTGAACCAGTGAACAACAATCACAGTTATCATTGAGATTGTGGATATACAAACTAGAATTATCTTCAACAGCCCACCCATCACACCATCAGCTTGATATTTACCTGGTGCCTACCTAGGTACCTACATGCCCAGTGACAATGTGGATATTCTTTTACTTTCTGCCATAGCGTTGTTTACACTAGATATGTAACCGAATGTGCCGCATATCGGCAGGAAATGTCGCACTGTTCAAATATACCACTGGATATGGATGCAACGTTTTGATGACGTCACAAACAGTCACAGTGATACGACTTATTCACCCATCGGGAAACCGGACGATGTTGCAACATTACATATGACTCAGTGCAGCGTGAAACTGCCATGAGACCATCGCAGTGGCTTCAGATCATCAGTACCTCTTCAAATAGATCCATATGCATGCATTAAATTTTGATATGGGGAATCCAAGTCTCAAACTGAACCAACGAGAGCCATGTGTGAGCCAATCTGCCAGCTTATGACACCATGAAAGACAAAACTCAGCAATAAGCTGCATGGACACTGCATTATAATTGATATTCCTGAGCAATATGTACTAAGTTATGGCGCACATGACTTCCAAAGCACACCTTAAAAGGTACACCAAAGTTAGCCTTCAAGCCTTGGTGACGTCACAGCTTTTTCCTCATATATTGCAGAAATTGGTAGCATCAGGCATGTTTCAATTTCGCTGTGCATGGGGAGGAGAGTGATTTTTTAGGCGTGCCGGACCATAAAGGTAATTTGCGCCGCCTCTAAAGCGAGTACGTTACATGCCTGTCTATAATAGCGAGTGTTTGCTATCAAGGTGCAGGCAGGTGAACATTTACGTTAAGGGAATTTTACGTTATAGTTTGTGTGATATTTTAGGTGCTGAAGGCGGGGGCTGATATGGGGACATGTCTAAATGGTTTTAATTTTACTTTGCTCCTCCACAAAATAATTTGTAGTTTTGGTGGGGGTGGGGCTGCGCATTAGGGTGTTGCGCTAGTTGCAGATCCAAAATGCCATACCGAGATTTTATGGGTGGGGCCCTAAGAACAAATAAAATCACATTTTTATCCCACGTTATGCAACCTCCATGCAGCCGGCGGCTTCCAAAGTTTCCCCATTCACTTACTATGGTGATGACGTCATAATGTATGCCCATTTTTCCGAACTCAACTCGTAGACGTCGTACGGCTACGAATCAGAGACCAGTGGATTGCTCGCAATGAGAGCTTTCAGATGATGCCCATTTTGATGACCTCAGGTTAATTAAGTCACCTTCCAGGTCAGGTCAAGTCCCTTATTTTACCCAATAAACGTAATGGATATAAACCGTGGGTCTATGGCATTTTGTCTCCGAGAGAAAAAGTCCTCCAGCGCAACACCCTAATGCCCGCCCCCCTGGGCCATGGCCCAGCCTTGGCGACAAGCGGCGCCCTCGGATCCGCCCAGCGCCCTCGCCAGACATTGCTTTCCACCCCCCCCCCCCCACCAGGATCGGAACGGCGCCCTCTCGGATCCGCCCGGCGCCCTCGCCAGACATCGCTTCCCACCCCCACCCCCCAGGATCGGAACGGCGCCCTCTCGGATCCGCCCGGCGCACTCGCCAGACATCGCTTCACACCCCCACCTTTCGGCGTCGGTACTACGTCAACAGGCTGTGCCTTTGACAGTCCGTCTTCCGACCAAAATGTTCCTTCATCCCGCAAGAAACTGGCGGATACAGTGGGGGGGGGGTAAATGGGGCTTTACCCTCCTGATGAGCTTCGAAAGCGGGCACAAAATGGTTGTTTTCTTCAAATTTAGGCAAACAGTGAACTAAACCCGCTCACGGGATCACAGAAACCCGTTCCACATCCAACGGGTGCCCCAAACAGCTGGTCTAGATCCGACTCTGCTTTGGCCCTTGACCTGTGAGACATTCAAATTATATGACACCATGGATAATGACCTTCAGTACCATTGAAAAGGCACATAACCATGTTCATTAAAAGGTTTTGACGGTTGACCCACGGTTTATATCCATTACGTTTATTGGGTAAAATAAGGAACTTGACCTGACCTGGAAGGTGACTTAATTAACCTGAGGTCATCAAAATGGGCATCATCTGAAAGCTCTCATTGCAAGCAATCCACTGGTCTCTGATTTGTAGCCGTACGATGTCTACGAGTTGAGTTTGGAAAAATGGGCATACATTATGACGTCATCACCATAGTAAGTGAATGGGGAAACTTTAGGTCGAGCCGGCTAGATGGGGGTCGCATCAAACCCTGGTTTTTGCTACCATGAATGTTTTCATGACCACCCACATAAAAATATACTATGGCATTTTGTCTCCGAGAGGAAAAGTCCTCCAGCGCAACACCCTACTGCGCATGCGACGTGCGAAGTTTATGCATTGCCCATATAGTTTTGCACGTTACATGATTTTTTCTCGACAAAATGGAGGACTACCAGGGGGGGGTCGATTTGTATCCTTTTGTGGGGATCATGGCCCCACCAATGTTGATCTTGGCCCCCGCAATGTAGATTTGGCCCCCCCCCAATAACCTATGCTATTTTATGCTGATAAGAAAGCTAAAGGGAAAAAATGAAAAAATATAATGCTAACTAGAAAGATTGATGTTAACCAGCACATTTTGTACTGAATAGAAACAGATTTGGATTAGATAGTGGACTGACTCTCCACCTTTTGCTGAAAAATGTAAAATTTTGTGCAAAAAAACAAACAAAATAGCAGTATTTCCCTTCACTGTGGAAGTACAGCTTACATCATAAAATGTTGAAATAAGCAATGCTAATGCATTTTAAACCAGATTGTCTGAAGAAAAAAATCCGCTAAGCAACTAAACAACAATTGCATGGTCATACTGATGTTGGTACACACCACCAATGGCAAAACCACATGCATATGGAGCTTGAACATCATTAATTCCATTCTAAATTTCCAGTCATTGTCAAACTTGCATGCAAATTATGGTTATCATTGATATTGTGGATATACAAACTATAATTATATTCAGTAACCTACCCATCACACCATCAGCTTGATATTTACCAAGGTACCTACCTACCTACATACCCAATGACAATGTGCATTGATATTGATATGGGGCTACCCAATCTCAAACTGAACCAACAAAAGCCACGTTTGAGCCAATCTGCCAGCCTATGAAAACACGAGAGCAAAGTCAGCAAGAAGCCGTATAGACACCTCATTATAAGTGATATTCCTGAAGAAAACAATGGTTAGTAAGCTATTGCCACACATGACTTCCTAAACAAACCCTAAAGAGTCATAGAAGACCAGTGTCTGGTAGCGGCCAAGGCCTGTAGCGGCATTAAATCCCCCCCCCCCCACGATACTATTACCTTAGAAGGTACACCAAAATTCGCCTTCAAGATTTGGTGACGTCATAACTTTTTTCTCTTATATTACAGATATTGGTAGCATCAGGCGTGTTTCAATTTCACTGCGCATGAGAGAGTTATAGCATTTTTCAATTTTCAATTTTCAAAGTTTAAAGAATTTAACCAAGCCGAACCTAACCTATTTTAAGTTGCTGTTGAATAAAAAATGATTGGTAAACTTGCAGTTCAAGGTGATTTTTTGTTTGTTCTAATTTTTCTTCAGAATACCATGTTCATGACGGTGACTAAGACGATGGGACCACTTATTTTCGGTGCAAATATATTTAATTTTAATTTGGAAAAAATGACAAATTGTCCAACTGAAAAACTTAAACCAACCTACCCTAACCAATCCTAACCAATTTGTTTGCTTTATGGTGACAAATGTGTGTAAACACTTTTCTTCGTTGGTTGGTTAGTTATTTGGGCTTACGGCCGCATTGACTGCGTTGGTCATACAGCGCCCAGAACACTTTCCTTGTTCCTTAAAGCACAATAATACCAAAAAGTTTAAAAAAACAAAAAACAAACATGTTCAGACTTTTGTTTTCTTCAAAAGCAGCTTAGGTTAGGTTAGGTTGGGTTAGGTTTCTTTATTAAGGTTGAGAATTTTCAGAAAATAAATTAAGTGACATTTTTATTTTGTTTATTTTTTTGTTCTCAAACGATAGGTTAGGCTAGGTTAGATTAGGTTTTGTTGCATTAAAGAAAAAAACATTTATGTTTATGTCATGTTACCGAACTCAAAGCCCTTTTTGGTAATATTTTGCTCACATCCTGAAAAGTAAGCATTCACAAAGAAAATAAGTGGATCCAATCATCTTAGTCACCTTCATAAACATGGTATTCTGCACAAAAAAAAAATATTTAAAAAAAGGAAAAAAAAGAACACCTTAAACTGCAAGGTTACCAATTAATTCGAAATTTTGGGGGGAAACTTTTTTGGAATTTTTTTGAAGAGTTTTCCCACTTGGAAAGCCTAAACTAACCCAACTTAGCCAAATCTAACCCATTTGTTTGCTATATGGAATTAAATGTGTGTAAAAACTTGTCTTGTTACCACCTTAAAGCACAATAATACCGGTTTAGCTTGGTTAGGCTAGTTTAGATGCTGAACTTCGAGAAAAAAAATTTAAAAATTCAAACATAAAATAAAATCGGAAATTTTCCTTCAAAAGGAGCTGACGTTAGGTTCGGTTAGGTTGGGTTCAGTTGTTCAATTTATAAAATTTTCGAAATGTACCTCGCTTAATTTTGGTTTCTATTTTTTTCTCCAAAGCAGGGGCGTCGATTTGTATCCTTTTGTGGGGGCCATTGCTCCACCAATTTTGATCTTGGGCCCCTCAATGTTGATTTGCTCCCCCCCCCAATAACATATGCTATTTTTATGCTGAGAAGAAAGTTAAAGAAAAAAAAAGAAGAAAAAACACTATGTAACTTACGTAGCTTAGTTGATGCCAACCAGCACATTTTGTGCACAGCCAACCAGATTTGCGTTGGCACATTTGTGCACAGCCAACCACAGTCAACCAGCACTGAAATGAAACAGATTTGAATTGGATAGTGGGTTGACTCTCCACCCTTTGCTGTAAAATTGACAACTTTGTGGAAAAAAAACAAAGGAGTTGGATTTCCTTCCAATTTGCAAGCACGACTTACATCATAAAAGCAACCTTAATCCTTGGCAACGCGGTACATAGTTTATCGTCGCTTTACCGAGGCTTATTTACTGACGCACCCGAGCAGAAATCGGGCATATTCCAAATTCGGTGGAGAAATTCGGCGCAGCCTGGCAATCGCACTCGTAACGTCACAGCTCAGAAATATGGGCCTGTGGCGGCTGCAGAAGTGACAAACACCTGCTTGTAAGTTATATAAGGTCAAAGCCCATCACCAAATGTGTCTGGAGAGACTTGATAGACACTTGCGCGCAATAAATGCCACAAATCGTGGTGGGCGTTTCTCAGAACATCCAAATAAAAAATTCCATTTACAAAAATTCCAGCGCCTAAAGTCTAAATTTGAGGTTGCAGTCGACAAATGTGACGGAGGTGAGACATTCTTGATGCAATTGCGCGCAGTGTTTAATCCGTAGCCCAATCTCATGTGACGTACTGATTCGTTTTGTACTTCGCACTTCCTGATGTATCTGCATATTGGTGTGATTTTAAATAGTGAATAAATAGCCTGCTGCTATTTAATTCCCAAAGGAACAGTAGTTGAAGAAGTAGGCAGGTAAGCTTGAACAAGAACATCCAAATATAAAATTCCAGTTACAAAAATTACAGCGCCTAAAGTCCAGTGCATGCCTTTTTCTGATTTGTGCTCAGGGTTTCCATTTTAATATCACATAACTATCACGTATGTCTTCAAGAAGGGCTGTTTTTAGTTTACTTTTATTAATATTTTCACTCCACTGCACCTGGTGCTTTTTCTGTCCTGGATTGGGGCACCTAGTGTTGCATTTCCGTCCAGGGGTTGGCACACCTTTTGGTAAATTTACAGCTTAAGGCAATTTCTGATTTCTTGATTTGTTTAATGCAATGTTTAAGAATGTGATGAACATGATGTTACTGCTCATTTTGGTAAAGTTGTGTTTTAAGGTGTTTTATGAATTCGTGGAATGTATCATTTCAATGCAATGTTTATGAATGTGACCCAAATTATGGGACCACTCATTTTCTATACAAATGCCTACATTTCAGGTTGTGAGCAAAATAACACCAAAAAAGGCTTTGAATTGGGTGTCATAGGATAAGCTATTCTTTTTAAATAAAAATAAATGCAACATAACCTAACCTAACCTAGCCTACCCTCCCTTTGGAGAAAAACAAAACCAAAACATCAAGTTGTAAAAATTTCAAGCAATGTATTTTTTTACAATAAAAAATGTAACCCAACTTAACATGTTGAAATGTAAAAGAACAATAACATGTTGAAAGTACTATATTTTCAGGAATGGAATCCTGTGCTGATGATATTTTCTGTAATAAATTTGCAAATCAGATCTACATCATTAGTGTTAATAAATATGAAAAATTCATAGAAATGCATGCACCGGTTTGTGGACAAGAAGTTATTCTGATGATTTCTGATGTATTGGAACATGACAAATGTTTCATGATAGAAGCAGGCAAAGTTAAAGTACTTATATCTCAATAAATGGTCAGTTCACTAACAAGACAGCAAATTCACTCAAATAGCACTCAAAACACCAGGCGGCCCACTCTTTTTGCAAGTTTAAAATCGATGACAGTGCTTTCTTGAATCATGTTTAAAGCACATGAAGGAAATGTATTGCTGACACTTGTAAGGAACTGATGTGCAATCTGCAATCTACTCTCGATCGGGCAATCTGCGGAAAAAAACACGTTGAGCAGCCGCAGTGGCGTACTAAAGGGAAAAGTTCCCCTCCCTAATGTCAGGCACCAATGAAATATTTCACCCACCGTCATTACTATTCAGGTCTGCTGTGCTCTGATGCTCCATCAATGCCGGTGTGTTTTAGCCTGCATCTGATCGCTGAAGTATTTTTATTTAAGCCGGTGTGTGTTTGTTGGTGTGTGGAGTGAGGAGGAGGGTAACGGTGACGGTGACGGTGACGATAGATCCGAGCCCATTATATGGCACGGCAGTCGCATGCTATTACTCAGAGTTGTTATGTTGACATGTACTGAGCACTGCTCTTTTAATTATGTGACTTCACCAGTTATTGGACGATTTTCCCCGTTGGTGAGGATGCTGAATAAACATAAACATACACATCGTCGAATAAAAAATCGGAATTTCTGAGATCCGAAAATATAGTGGGCTAAATCCGACGAGTTTTTTTTTTTTGGGGTGGGGGGTCTAGTGCGTTGGCACTTCGGCCCCCCCCAATGTTTTTCAAAAATCGACACCCCTGGTAGCCGGTACCATAGTTTGGCGCGGCAGCTGTGACACCTGCCGTGCTACGCTGTGGCACATGCCGTGCTACGCTGTGTCACCTGCCGTGCTACGCTATGACACCCGCTGTGCTACGCTGTGGCACATGCCGTGCTACGCTGCTACACCGGCCGTCGATTGCAGAGGCACTCAGCGTTGCCGTCAGATGTGGCGCCACCCAAGCCGTATGCGCTGGTCATAGCACCCCATTGTTGTACATCAACTGGGACTTGAATGGGCTGCATTGGGAACGATCAGATGGTAAGTTATCGCGCATGTACTTGGGTTATCCACTCCCGACACGGCCAGACCGGTGGTGTTGGTCACGGCGAGGGGCCGAAGGTGGCGCGGGCTACATCCCTCGAGGTATCATGGACAGTACGCTGTTAAGTGCTGATCGAGCACTAGATACGCAATGGTCAAGTTGAGTGACCGATGAGCAGGCCTTGCGATCTGACTTACGACGGCGCTAACGTCTTCAAGCGGCTACCAAGGGCTACCGACGGCTACCAATGGCTTACCAAGCGGCTTGCCAAAGGTAACCAGCGGCTCCTGATCTGCTGCAAACGGCTTCTAGTGGAGAAATTCCAGCGGCGTCTGCCCCTAGCCGATAATTTCTCCTCCGTATATCAGCACCGCTTCAGCATGTGGCACCGGCAAAACTGCATGAATACGTGCGACAGGTGACTCGTTGGGCATAAAGTAGTCCTATGGGCGTTCTCAGCATGCGAGCTGCAGGAAGGGGGCACGAGAGACATACTTCCCCGTAGAGCCCGACTCGCTGCTCTGTCTTCTGAGCGCTATATGACTAATTGCTGACGTCCGGCCCAGGCGTCTCTAATAATCAATAATGCTCAGATGTGGATGTTCTGCTGAAACTGCATGCATATTTAACCTTTTCGCCCCGTAACGACATTGTGGGTGTACTGGGTAATACTGGGTGTCGACGTTCTAAAGTCGGCATCCGAGTCCATGAGAGCCGCATGACATCCAGACTACCGGGTCGCCTCAGAAACTCTGCGAACCATGAACCATCTGTCACTCCCTAGAGAAGGCCCCGCGCGCTCCGACTTCCCGCCACTCCCTGGAGCGGGCCTCACAGGCTAACCGCGCACTCCCTTCGCTCCGCTGGGAAGACTGTCCTCCCGTCGCTCCTTGGAGGCCGCACGCACCCCGCCTCTCCGTCACTCCCGAAGCAAGCATATCGGACCCATTGCCGGGGCTCCTGTTGCCGCGACTTCTCAGAACTGCCACCTGGGTCCCACTGCCTCTCGGGCTGCACTGCCATCCCAGTCCCACTGCCATCCCAGTCCCACTGCCATCCCAGTCCCACTGCCATCCCAGTCCCACTGCCATCCCAGTCCCACTGCCATCCCAGTCCCACTGCCATCCCAGTCCCACTGCCATCCATCGACGTCGTTTCGAGCGGGAAGTGCGAATTGGCGCCGGCATAATAAGCCAGAATTGGCGCCGGCATAATAAGCCAGAATTGGCGCCGGCATAATAAGCCAGAATTTAGGGCAAGTGAGTTGCATCTTCTTACGCATTTATTTCTGAAGCCTGATGCCCTGTAATTTCCGAAGGGCTGTCTGGCAACACCAGACAAAGCAGTTTGGAAGCTTCGAGAACACTGCTTGCAAGCTCGCTTTCATTTGGAGCATCAACATGGAGCAGTATGAGACGACAGACGAGCCTACCAGTTCATTTGCTGAGCCTTGTGCACCCGTAGACATTTCTCCTGGTCCATTTAACCAGCAAACGACGCTAGATTCCATTGTTTACCAACTCGGATTTCTCCGAAGACTCGACTTGACGCTTTCCCCGCTGCTTCGGTGATTGTCTGCTTGCTTAACGAGCTCTCGCGTCTACCGCACATGCATTGTGTATGGAAGCACCGACACTAAAAAGTTACCCGCAACCCATTCGTACCTCCATTCATCGATGCATTCATTGGGCTTGCCAGTGGCGGTGACGAGGGAAAAGTCCGGTTCGCCGCCCAGGTGTCCTGTTGTTTCTTCTCGTGGCCTAGCCGAACAGGTGGCCTGTTGTTTCTTCTCGTGGCCCAGCCACCCAGCCGCCCAGGTGGCCTGTTGTTTCTTCTTGTGGCGCCGAATATGGAGCTCCCACCGACAATCTGACCAGTGTGTCAGGGCCATGAGCTGGTGGATGTAGGAGGGGGGGGACGGTGGTGGCTCCCCTCACGCGGGCCGTGCTGGAACCGACTGCCAGCAGTAATGTCAGCGCCGGCCGTTGACGGATCATAATCGGGAACGAAGCGTTGGAATTGGACTGGTGCTGTACAAGGCCACTCGGAAGGACCCCTGATCTGATCAGACTCATCAGAGTAATAAGTATCTCAGTAACGCAAACGAATGGACCGGCACTGGTACAAAACTGCCTGGAATCGCCAGGGTCTTTGCTGTCCTGAATGGCAAACAGCCACCTCGGGTCACCTCGGGTCACCTCGGGTCACCTTGGGTCACCTCAGGTCACCTCTGGTCCGGTAGAAAATCGGTCTGGACTAAACAACGCCATACGCACTTCCAATTGACGAACCTCTGGATCATTTTGGTGGCTCCGTACTGGTTGGAACCTGGTTAAAAGTGCGACCGCTAATCCATCATATCGATACAGGCCGATTATCAAAATCAAAGTCCATGCAACCGACTTTCAATCGGTATACCGATTGAAAACCTTCTGAATATATTCAGAAGTTTTTCGGTGGACGCCAATACTGACCGACACGTGCCTATTGACCCTCCCTCATACTAATCCCGTCACCTTGGCATCCACCAAGGTGGACGGCAACACTGACCGACACGTTCTTATTGACCCTCCCTCAAACCAACTGTGTCACCTCGGCATGCATCAAGGTGGACGCGAATACTGACCGATACGTGCTTATTCCCCCCCTCAAACCACCCATGTCACCTCGGCATCGACTGCCGGCCCGTGTCAGCTTTGTCACTGCCACGGTGGCCGACGGCATCGACTGCCGGCCCGTGTCAGCTTTGTCACTGCCATCGTGGCCGACGGCATCGACTGCCGACAGGTGTCAGCTTTGTCACTGCCACCTTGGCCGACGCACGCGGACGCCCCACTGTCACACTTTGTCACGTGCTCCGGTAAATATTTGTACGGCCGTCCGCACGAGGGCCACTCAGTCATTGTCGCCCTTGCCATTGGCATGGGACAGGACCGGCGCGCAAATGTGCTGCTGGCCCCAATCGCGCCACAAGTATAGTTGGTCCGTTGCCTCTGTGTTGCATCAGCTGAGCAAGTTTGCGCGTGCAGTTCACGCGAAAACAAATGTCGGTTTTTGACGAGTGATTTCCGACCGCTCTGGGTCAAGCAATTAATTACTTCCTCTATTTGTACTGCTCGAGGCGACCACCACACAATCTGACGCTGGACAAATGCTTGAGTTGTGAGTTGCCTCTGTGCACGCCGTTGGTGGCCCACGTGCTGCCGTGACCTATATGTTCCGCGTGCTGACATGACCTACATGTGTTGAGTTGGTTATGTTGGCTCATTTAAGATCATTTGTGTGGTTGCATGGTCTACCATCTTCGGCGTTCCTGCATGTGGCCCGTTGGCGGCTGTCCCGTGTCGATGCGGAAAACAACGGGTACGGTCGGGTGCCGGTGTTTGTACACGGTGGAAGGTGAATGTTGGCAATGGATACCGGATGCCCGTACTCTACGCAGGGTAGACCCCACCAACTGAAGCAATAGATCAACCACATGACGCATAGCGCACGGTGTTGTCTTGGAATTCACTAATTCGAAATGGCTGCTGACCTGCCTGTGAACTAGCTCGTGCATTGGTGGGTAGGGTGATGCCTCCTGAATCTGAATTTGTCCAGCTCGAGTTGGTATTGATATTTGTATTATCCCCAGCCTTCAGAAATACGCGACGTCCTCCCATGTCCACAAGTGTAGGAGTGCGATCAAGTTTTGCCGCCCGAAGTGTGCGAATGGGTATTGATGCTATTTTGGACCGTCGATTCATTTGCTATTGTGAATGATTTAATTGGTCCCGAGACCTGAATTAATTCCATCCGGCGAGCGGAGAATCCTGGCGTTGTTTTCCATCCGCAATTTCAGTTTCAGCATTGGCACACTGGCGGCGGTTCGTGCGTTGTCATGGCCGATATTTATTCAGCCTCGGGGACGATATTCATTCAGTCTCCTGGATGAAAATAACCGTCGCTATTCTACTGACCTTGATTATGCTCTGCTGTTTATCTTTCCGCAAGTGAAGACTTGAATTTAAGCGACTGTGACGTGATTGCATTTGAAAGCTGTGGGGCCTTCGCAGTTGCGGATCTGGCTGTCACTAGATTGCGAGACACGACACTTATGTCGGACTTAATCGTCAGCTTAAGAAGTCAGGTTCGGAGCTCACCACGATGACTAGTGGCTTTTGAGTTCCTCGGCCATGCTCCGGACGGCGACCTTGCATGTGCCGTCTGGTTATGGTCGGGTGGGCCTTGCCGTCTGGACGACGTTTTGATCTTGTGGTGGTGCCTGGAAGCAGGAGCGTTGGAGCGGCCGACAAATTGGGAACGGGCGAGTCGATTTTGGGGGGAAATATTTTGCAGTCATCGCCAAAGGGCTAATGATTGAGATCGAAGAATACTAGGAAGGGGACGTCACGCTCCTGTCCCCTCTGTCCCACTCGCTGTTCCAACGCCCATGTCTTGATGTCTGCATGCCATTATGTTAATTTTATCTTGAAAGCTTGGTGCCCGTTTCATCTGTGTGCAGCCTGGTAACATCTTTATCAAATTATCCTGTCTTTCTTAATGATGTCCTTACGATGCAGGTATGCCGTCTGCGTGACGCCCGAATGATTGTTGCATTAATCCTGTTCGTGTCTGTAGGACATGTGCATAGGTTCATGCAGCGTCTGAATGGACTATATGTGATGTCGGAATAATGTGCTGGTGATGCCCATATATGGTTTACATGGTGTCTGCATGACGCTATGCAATGTCGGCATGACATCTGCACAGTGTTCTCAAATTAGTTTTGATCAAATTCATAAGCAATCTTGAACACTCGCTTGGTGTCGGCTTCCCGCCGCAGAAAGTGCGGACGAAACGTAGCAATCGCCCAGCAAACACAAAGCTGTTCAATGACGGGAACACCTTGATGTGGCGCCTGCCATCAGACCAAAGGGGATGATCAGAGACAAATCATGTTAGCAACAACCTCGCCTCTAACCAAGCAGGACATACCTCGCCTCTTGGCAAGAGAGGCTCACACAGGTCGGTTCTCGTCCCTGCAGAAAAGGCATGCTTTCTCATGTTATGTTACGAACTGGAATACATAGTCTCAAGCACATTTTGTTCTATCTTACAGGTTGTACTTGTTGTATGTGCAATGTTCTCTTTGCGGTAATGCCTATATTATCTGTGGTATGCTTCATGTCGTCTCTGTTGTGTCTTTCATGTTGTTGTAGTCATATGCCCCTTGTTATTGCTGTATGGTGTCTTTATCCCATACCCCCTTCCCCTCCGTGGAATGCCCGGCTGCCATGTAGGTGTGGGTCATACCCCAGGTAAAACATTGCTACTAATGTTGCCAATAAAATTTACCCCAGGTAAAACATTGTACATATTCTAATGTTACCAATGTGCTTTCTGGATTTGCCTTCTTAAAATACTCAGCTTGATAACCGCATTCTGCCAATTGGCCACTACGAAGCCATCCAACATCCGTCCTTGACCAAGTACATTGAAATGAACGGCACGGCACGACACGGCACGGCATGGCTGTGTTGCATGGCAGTGGCAGCTCCGGCAATCCATGTTTGTGCAGAAAGACAGTATTTTCCCCGTTATTTGAATTCAACGCCATAGTCCTGATCATGAGTTGAATAAATGTTTCACGTCAGTTTATTCTGCTATAATGATTCGCGCTGTTACCTGTTGTAATGGTGTGCTTGTGTGGTCTCCAATTATTGCCTGCGAGAGCCAACCAGAAATAAACAAAATAAACTTTCTTAGAACATCACATTTACACATCGTCTTGGCGCAGTCAAGAAAAGCTTGACATATGTGATTGGAATACCATTCTCCATTGTGTATCCAAGATTAGTCGTGCAACTGTCCAGGGTGTCATTTGCGGGCCACAAGTTAAGCAACTTAACATTGAGAGTCGGCTGTTTCTTATTTTGTTACGTGAGGAATTTACAACACCCCATTTTTTTTATTTGAACACATTTTGTCCTCGCGACTAGAAATATCCAAGGCTTCCTAGCCTATGTTGATCGGTAGGGTAAATGCTATTCTCAAGTCATTTCCGTTCATGTAAACGCCCAGTGTTGGTGTTAAAACTAAGAAGCTGGAGAGTGGCAGCCACCCCTCTGTCCTTCATAAACCACCTCCCCCAAAAACAATTGTCACAATGGAGCACCTGCTTATGGATTCTAACCGTCCTCCCATTGGCAGGTCTGGAAAAATAAGTCGTTTGGAAGGGGCAAATTTCACGAGCTCCCTCCATTTTGGATTCATTAAATTATGTGGTAAAGCATAAATGTACATGTCGTTAACACAAAATATATGAAGACCTGTGTAAAGAAATGATAGTAATCTTACGATTTATGCGTGAAAATCGGCTACTTTGTCCGTCATGGCTGGGGTGCCCGTCTGAAATCCCCCCGTGGAATTGTGCAATCTACAGGTGGAATTTTAAGGAAAAAAGATCGCGGGCGCAGTGGGCCGGCGAAATATTTGCGGCTCCAGTGGGCCGGTGAGGACGGATCCAAGAGTGTAAAAAGGCGACCCACCCACCCTTACTCTTGTTGCGCCGTTTTGTTGTCGACTTTGGCACCCTTCCAGGATTTTAACGGCTTTTGTGTGGCCAGACTGTGGCGGCCCCATGTCTGCCGTTTTTTTTGCGATTTTCGTGATAAAAATGACTCAGGTTCTGTCCAAGTGAGTTTGACCCCCATTAGTTACTGTGGTTTTAGGGTGCGTGGATTGCAGGTTCATGTTGCGAATTTTGGCGCTCATAGCAGGTGCAGCAGTCCTTTGGAAAATCCTTGATCTGTTCCTGGGGTTAGTAGTTTGAAAGCTGGTGACCTGAAAGAGCGTTCCAATGGTTGACCAAGGGGTGCCGTATTATACACCAGAACTTCTTTAAAAATTCGGGGCAAGCATTGGGGCTCAAACCCATCAAAACAGGGATAAAGCTATAGCTAGTCCACAATTCACAATGTGGTTTGGAGGAACCCTTGAAACACTGGTTGGCGTTCTAGAAAAATGTGAAAATGTTCCAGCTCCAAGACCATTTCAACTCCTTTCTTTACGTGCAAAGCCGTTATGCTGATGCTAAAACTGAAAGTTCCCACGGCCTTTTAGAGCCTTCGGCGTACCGTGTCCCTCATACCCTGCATGGATTGCTACACCAATGCCCTGAGGGGCAATCCATCGATTTCAAAACTGGATGTTGGAGTGGGGTGCTGGCGACATATACACAACATATATACTAGTGCATCCCCATTTTCCACCCCAACTTTCTATCCATGTAATAGTATTTAGGCCGTGATCCAACCGCTCCACCTGGTAGGGCACCCAAAGAGGACAAAGACAAGGATGAAATAGCCCCTACTGAAGACAAAAACGGCCTGTAATGAGACCACTTTTATGGTGTTTTATTTTCATAGAGCAGCTGCTTCCAGCGGCGTAGTAGCCGGAGATAGGTATATGTGTTGCCTCTACGGAGAATATTTGGGGGTAGCATCAGAAGGAAACATTATTGATTGGGCTTATCTGCAGGTTGCCATGTTAAACTGTGAAGACATTTGGGGATCCCCTCAAATTCATCAAATCGTCACCCGTGGGGACACGGCACGCGTGGGAGCAGCTGCCTTTCAGTCTCACGCGTGGGAGCAGCTGCCTCTCAGTCTCACGCGTGGGAGCAGCTGCCTCTCAGTCTCACGCGTGGGAGCAGCTGCCTCTCAGTCTCACGCGTGGGAGCAGCTGCCTTTCAGTCTCCCTTCACACAATAGGGTGCGATTTCATATTGCCCTGACAGGCATTGCATAGGAATACAATTCCAACATGTCCCTCTTTAATCTCTGGTTTAGCCCCTATGCCTCCCGCTGTTTATTTGTCAAAACATGATTCATCCTCCAATGAACCTTCATTATTGGGTGCCCTCTTTGGAAATATACTGGCATTATTACGCCTCCCCATCCACTGCCAGTTAGGACGGGTGGCTGGCAGGCTGACTGGAATCACTGCTCATTGGACAATGAAGTGAGGGGGGCACGGGAGGGGGGGGGGCGTGCCACTTCTCGATCAGAAAACGGCTCTTCGTTGATCGGAAATCGGCGAAAAACTTTATCAACTATCATGGATAAATAATTGTGGTTTTTTGGTGATAAGTTAGGTTAAGGTGTATACACCATGTAAACCTCAAATTCAGAAACATACAGTAGAAACAAACAAAATGGTAAATCAGGCTTGGTCCGGCCCAGGCCCGTTCATTTATGTAAAATGTGTGCCTGGCCCTATCGGTATCCAGTCCCGGCCCTAAACCCGTAGAGCCTGCCCGGACGAATTCGAACACTGGTCTGTGTGACTTGCGTGAAAACTTTGTGACGACTATATAGTGATTTTTAGTGTCTGTAGTGGTTATATCGCCTGTATGTCCTTTATGTATGGATGACCTTCATGTAGTTGTATGTAGATTAAACACACTCACGCCTCGGCATGAACGTACCCGGAGTCCCTGCCGGTATTGTCATGGCGTTTGCCTGGCACCTGTGACGCGTGCATGACGTCAGGGTGGCGTGGGGGCCGTTGCTGTACATACAGCTGCGGCTCGGTCTGGCAGCTGTGTGACGTCTGCATGACGTCAGGGTTGGCGTGCGGGCCGTTGCTGTACATACAGCTGCGGCTTGGTCTGGCATCTGTGTGACGTCTGCATGACGTCAGGGTGGCATGCGGGCCATTGCTGTACGGACGGCTGCGGCTCGGTCTGGCATCTGTGTGACGTCTGCATGACGTCGGTGTGGCGTGCGGGCCGTTGCTGTACATACAGCTGCGGCTCGGTCTGGCAGCTGTGTGACGTCTGCATGACGTCATGGTGGCGTGCGGGCCGTTGCTGTACATACAGCTGCGGCTCGGTCTGGCAGCTGTGTGACGTCTGCATGACGTCAGGGTGGCGTGCGGGCCGTTGCTGTACAGACGGCTGCGGCTCGGTGTGGGCGGCGGCCGCCGCCGTACAGTGTGTGGGCCGGCCGACCTCAGCCGAACACGGCGGCGAGCGGCGGCCAGCGTGTGTCAGACCCGCCCTGCTCGGCCTCCTGGAGCACTTCCTGTGTCGGACATTGTGGTCAGCCGAGAGCAGGGCGAGCATCCAGCGAAGAGCTGCAGCACCTGGGCCAGTAGTGTCGGGAGGCTTGCCGGACACCACGGGTGTACCAGGTGCTGCGATCGGAGGTTAGTCGGAACTCGCCCACCCAATCGTCTCGTTAGCTCCGTCTCCCATCTTTCGTTGTGCTGTTAAATACGCAGTGTGCCGCGTGGTCGGCCGCCGTTGTCTGCACGGCCTGCAGAACAGTGACGTGATCTGACCTGACCTGACCTGACCTGACCTGACCTGACCTGACCTGACCTGACCTGACCTGACCTGTGAGCCGGTCCCATTAGACAGGCAGCCAGTCTGTGGTGTCCGAGGCAGTGCGCGACTACATTCCGCGGACGGCAGCGGCTGGTGCATGGGAGTACGTGGTCAGAGCTCAGGATGGATGAGCATGGGTGGTGCTGGTGTGTCGACTCGCCGCGGTACTCCTGGTGCTGGTGTGTCGACTCGCCGCGGTACTCCTGGTGCCGGTGTGTGGACTCGCCGCGGTACTCCTGGTGCCGGTGTGTGGACTCGCCGCGGTACTCCTGGTGCCGGTGTGTCGACTCGCCGCGGTACTCCCAGTACCGGTGTGTCGGTACTCCTGGTGCCGGTGTGTCGACTCGCCGCGGTACTCCTGGTGCCGGTGTGTCGGTACTCCTGGTCAGTGACGACGGCTGGCGAGAACGTCCGAATAACTTTGTGGCATCCAAGCAAACTCCGAGCGATTTTATGACGTCGGGACGGCTGTCGAGCGACTTTATGACGTCGAGGCGGCTGCCGAGCGACTTTATGACGTCGGGGCAGCTGCCAAGCGACTTTATGACGTCGGGGCGGCTGTCGAGCGACTTTATGACGTCGGTGCAGCTGCCGAGCGACTTTTTATTTTTGGGTGGGCAAAACTTTTGGGGCCATGGTCATGGATTCTTTTCTGATTCCAAATAATTGTTTATAAAATCGCCCTCCAAATTGAACTTCCCAGAGCATGCTAAAGTTTTTAGCATGCAGTTAGCACGCTAAAATATTTGGAAGTGGAAATGCCATGTCTCTCGGCCTATGTCTTTCCAGAGTCACCGCTTTGGCATCGCATGTAATTATGCGTATAATTAATAGCACCTTAATGACCAAAGCTGTTCACATGTCTTGACAATTGTCCGCGATCCAACAAATTTACAAGGCTGGTGCACTTTCTAACCCATCTAGTTTCCAACAGATTTTACTGTTGGCTATCAAAAATAGTTGAATTAATTGTTCATGTTGAACTGGACCACCATTTTGTTCAAAACTGTGGCAAAAAAAAACGCAGCACAAATTAAGGAGAAATCATTGAACCGTACATGTAACAAATAGTTTTGAGCGCAATAGACAATGGCGACATCTCTCTCCGGATATTATTTACCTGAGGTTTATGTAGTTAATCATGGAAAGCTTCTTCAAAAACTGGACTTATATAGCGTATATTCAACATGGCTGGAAGATTACCTTTCCGACCACTACCAATTTGCGCGGCTGCGTTCTAGACGTAGATCAGAATCTGTCCGTTTAGGTGGAAGTGGACAGCTTGTTTCAAACCCATTGAACAATCTCATTGGGGAATATTAAGGCACGTACATCGGCCCTCTTCTATACACAATTTTCGCCAATTACCAGCTTTCATATAGAAAACGATGTCACCATTGACCAGCACGCGAACGTCACTCACACTTTTGGTGTCCTGGCATTATATTAACCAACTCATTCAACAAATGTCGGTTGCTCTGAGCCATCTATACCGGGCTCAGTCAAAGTCACAGAAGATGAAGCCTGCCAAAACTCAGCGTATTGTTTCCGTCAGGCACTTCGAAATCGTCGGTATCTTTATCAGAAGGAAGTGCCATGATCAGCGAACGTCACCGTGTCAAAAACCTGGCGATAGTTTCCGATCGTCACCTGCCTTTTGAGCCGCACATTGATGCACTCGTTCACCGCTGCACGGCAATACGCATTGGCCTGAACCAATCCCGCCACAGTCTTCCCCGCGGCGTCATATCACTGACGGACAGCGACTTTGTGCTCTCAGCCGCTGGGTGTGGCGTGGCTGTGTACGGCAGCTGTAGTGCCGGCTGTGTACATGGGTTTAAAAAGTTACAAGTTCCTAAGTAAAAGCGATCACCAGCAAGCGCAAATGAGGTCAGATGTCAGATGTCCACGGAGCCATCAAATGACTCCCGTTTAGAGAAATGTGCAGGCATCCATTATTGTGTCTTTTGAAGCTTGTGTTGAAAGCAGGATAGCCCGAAATTATTGCGGAACACCTAGCTTTTGTGGCCGCGTGAGGCATGGGAAGTATCCTATTGTGGCCGCGTGGGGAGGGAAAAAAAATAATTTTTGTTGGGGGGGGGAAAAAAGACATGATCCTATTCTAGCCTTCCTCAGATTAGTTCGGAGTCCGGAAGAAGAATGCTTCTGTACTTAGCTGTGGCTGATTTTAATGAGTTGCTAGAAGATCCCAGGAATTGGTCGTCCCTTTCCTTTGCAAAATGTTTCCAGAGATATGCGACGAAATATATGTCTAGAGGTATGCAACACATTCCGAATGATGTCTGTGCAGAAGCACATGTGGGTACGAGCCTGGTCGGGTTTCCGATATGTATGCGAGATGAATGTTTCGCTTATTTGCTGCGGCGGGGTTGCTTGTTGTGCCATTTTAATATGTACGGGTGGCATTCTCCAACTTTTCATGTACTTCTACCATGCTTTTTACTCGATCTCCGCAAGAGCCATTTGTAATAGATTGGCCTTCAATCGTGAATTGCAATTGCAAACGCAAATACACCTGGTAAAGCCTGAAATATCGGCGATGGATGGACAGAACGTTGAATGTCACCACGTCTATCCGACGGTGCACTGGCACCCCAGTGCTGCCCTCGGTGTCGCTGCCGGCTGCCAAATGTCACCACGTGCTGCCAAATGCCGGTGGCGGCACTGAGGCTGCACTGGCGGCTTCCTGCCATGCCCGTGTGTTTTCCTCTGAGATCGTAAGCCGTGTAAGTGCAGCGTGGCCCGGCAGACAAATTCGGCCCCGGCGATCCTTGACCAGTGACAGATCCGACGTCTGTTCAGCGACAGATTCCGGTGGGTCTTCAGGGGATCCGGGTCGGATCTGGTCGGTGGAAGACTCGTCGCACACACACACGAGGAGTCGGTTGTGGTATGCGCTGTGCAGAAGTGCAGAAGTGTGCTGCAGTGTTGTTCTTTTTATCATGGTGTCTGAGTGCGGAATGCTAAGAACGTGGGATGTCCGTGGTCGAAAACATGACTGGGTTTGGATAGCTATGTGGATGCTTATGTTAGATGATGCAACGCTCAGTGTTCCCTCCTCAGAGTTGGGTGCTATTTTACCAATGCTGTTGCGACTTTTTTTATATGTGTAGAATTGATGTCTTGGTGTGATGCAGGTAATAAAGAGATATTGTTTTTATATGGGTGTTTTGGACCTTGGTGACTTGCATTGCCCACTCGTTTCTCTCTATGTTCAATTTTGTGACGCCAACGGTTCAAGTGGATCAAATGTACTCAATTTGCAGAATAGATCCGGCGTTAGGCTCTGCATATTCTTGTATAGAAAAGGAGGTCCACATACAGTCGTAACGCACAAAGAAGCACCAGGAAATTTGGCATCTGAGGAAATATTTTGGAACTAAATTTATATTCCAATTTCACTTTGAGCTAGATAATAGCATCAATCAGCTAGATGATAGTGCCTCATTGCCTTTTATAATTAATAAAGTCTGCTCTCACTGCTTCGAATTTCATATGACATTAATTTGTTCCTCACTTCTTTGAGAGAAGAGAACATCAACTCCTGACAATGAGCTGATGTCGAGTTCCGGAGCGCTCATGCATGATGCTCCGGAAGTGTATAATGTTGAGTTGCCGTGAATGTATCGATAGCGATTTTTATCGACTTCATGGATATCTAGAAAACTGTCTACAATAAGTTTTCCTCGGTAACTTCGCTTTTGGTGTGTGAATACATTTTATCTGTATCTTGCTTGCTGGCTTCTTTAGCTTTATCTTGCCCTCAGTGTGATAGTGGTCATAAGCGCAACCGAAAAGGTCTCGAAAAAGTGGTACTGACGTCCGAAAGTTATTGTTTTATTTTCTTGGGGGGGGAATAAATAACTTCCGAAGTTTTGGAACCGAAATATTAAGTGAACGAAATCCGACCAATGTTTTTTTCTGTGGGGGGGGGGGATGCAGTGGTGACTGCCTCACCCCATTTCATTACCTCGGCCCGCCCCTGTTTGAACCCTGCAGAATGTCAGTCATCCCACCTCACCGCTCCCATCCGCCAGCTGTCGGACGACCTCTGACACAGTCTCGCGCGGTGCCGTCCTCTCTCTGACATGAACTGCCCTGTGGCGCCTTGCACTCTCTGGTGCTGCTTACGACCGCTTCGGGTGTGTTGAATTTGTGGAGGTTATCAGCTGTGGAGGTTATGATACATCTCCTTATGAACAGACGAAAATGCACAATTGCTAATGTTGCGAATTGGGCAAGTGATTGGGATTTTGCAAAATGTAGTTTGTTATCAGAAAAAAGACCGAAGAGTAAGGTTATTAATGTCTGGGGGTTCAGCGTGAAAAAAAATGTGCTCTTCTGCGCGTCGTCTTGCCCCTAAATTCTTAAAACTGGTACACCGACGGCAGGTCTGGCCGGCTCCGTCATCTGTCACGTGACAGACTGTGGCAGAGTATTGTCCGAGGTCGACTGCCCTGCCCCGGGACTGGATCAGGTCAATTATCCTGCCCGGGGACGGGATCAGGTCGACTGTCCTGCCCCAGGACGGGATCAGGGCGACTGTCCTGCCCCGCGACGGGATAAGGCGACTGTCCTGCCCCAGGACGGGATCAGGTCGACTGTCCTGCCCCGGGACGGGATCAGGTCGAGTGGCACGGCGTCGCAGCCGCCCCTGTTTTGGAGCTGAATGAGATCGGAGCGTGCTCTCCACTGGTGGATGTCCGGATAGCGAAGCTGCTGGTTAAGCTGGAACATCTGATTGGATAAGGTGTCTACGAGCGCTTGATCGAACACGTCTGTGTTTGGTGGAGCGCCGTGAGATGACGGAGTCTGATCTGATCGGCTGTGTAATGGCGAAGAGGATGTGGTGAAGGGGCTAATGGCGTAATGTCAAAGAGTTCATTTTGTCCGTCTCACATCACTTCGGATATGGCTCAAAGGTGGCTGATATTAAAACAATGTCTAATATCGTCGTGGTTAAGTGATTCAGAAGTGCGTAGCTAGCTCGCTTGTGTCTCATATATATATATATATATATATATATATATATATATATATATATATATATATATATATATATATATATATATATATTGATCATGATGCGTGGAAGGACCACAATCCTTCCAAATGGAATGCACGTTGTGATGCTTATCACTCTCCTTCATGGCTGGAGATTCCGGGTTGGTTCTGGTGCTCTGGACCCCCTGGTTTGGTACCCTGCTCATGTTAATTTGTGATTTTTCCTATTCAATCTGAAAATATGTCTTGAAAATAAGGACTTCGACCCCCTGGCTTCGTGAGAGATCGTGAGAGAGATCGTGAGAGATCGTGAGAGACCTTGCTGCCATATGTTCGTTGCCGACTCCCCTGGCAGAGCTAGCCCGGCTACGACTGCATCCCACCTGGTGGGGTGTAGCTTCGGTCGCTCGGCGTCCCAGCAGCCCTCTGACAAGTGGCGCTATTATAGTGATGGTAACGCATCCGCAGATGTTCACCTCGGGCTGTCACCATGACCGTCTTGGCGTCTATGCTCTGCCCTGCCCTCCCCTGGCGCCTGCCGTCTCGGTTGTTCCCCGTGGACGCCCGTGCAGTGGACCCCGGGACGCCGTGCAGTGGACCCCGTGCAGTAGACTCCGGGACGCCGTGTACCGGTGCATCAGGCAGAGTCGCCGTGCAGTAGGCTCCGGGACGTCGTGCAGTAGACCCCGGGACGCCACGTACCGGTGCACCAGACAGAGTCGCCGTGCACTAGTGGCGCCACGAGCGGCGAGCTCTCAGCACGCTTGGCTGTTGCTGACGGCCGGCTGAGCTATCGTTGGCGGATCGGCGCGGCCGTCGGCGAGTGGTCGGCCGGCGCCTGCACTCTGCTCAGCTCACGGCAGCGTACGGCCGCCCCCCTGGCCGCTGAACGCACGCGCCGCAATGCTGCAGCTGTACGAGCCGGGACGAGCAGCTTTGTGCGGCCGCCGGCGCGGCTAATGGCCGCCGGCCAGATCAAGTGATTTGTCACGCCGCCCGTCACACTGTCGTCCCGCCCACGTGACGCAATGTGTGACGACGTGACTGACTCTGGAGCGGCGGGCGGATGGCCGCCGCTGAGCAACGCCCGTGTGCCATTCCTTTTCCCTTCAGAATGGGGGTCATTGGGATGAACTAGATGGTCTTTGAGGGTAGACTTGGACCGGTGGCCAACTCGGATGTCATGTGCTGCGAGAATTCGTGAGATTCTCCCACTGACTGATGCCTTTCACGTAGGCTAAGCTGACGTAAGTCCATTTGTGAGCTTGCGATTGGTTCCCGTTTGTTCGTGGCCTGGCCGTCGCCTTTTCTTCGAATGATTTTGGGTAACCGTTGTCGAAAGAGGCTTGCTTTAGGTAGGTGACCTCAGCTTTCCGCGTGCTTTCATCGATACACATGTTGGTGGCCCGTTCATCTTAGCACTCCCACTTTTTATGTAGTTAGCGTGGCGAGAATCGTGTTTGATGTGGTCGTTCGAGTGGGTGGGTTTCCTATGCACCGAAGTTGCCAGTTTATGTCCATGTCTGATGACGAGTACGTCAAGAAGCGACAACGTGCCACTCCTTTCCACTTCCATCGTGAACTTAATTTCTTCACAGCGGCTATTGAGGTGCTCCAAGAACCGGTCGAGTGCCTTCTTTTGATGTGGCCATATAACCATAAATGAGGCATCGACATACCGTCTCCAGTATATCGGCTTGAGTGGGACTGTTCTTAGAAGCCGGTCCTCCAGGTCTTCCACAAAGGCATTGGCCAACGTGACGGACAGGCTTAGCCCCATGGGGCTAAGCCCCATTTGGCTTCTTCGAGGTATTTACCTTGACATTTGAAGCAGCTTCAGACTAGACATGCAGTCATAAGTCCCCGTATGCTATGGACATCCAGGTCGCATTGGTCAGGTAAGGCGTTGTCCGTCTCAAGCTTCGAGCAGATCACATTGACCGCTTCCCTGGTCGGTACATGAGTAGGGAATGAGGTGACATGAAAACTATCCAGCAGATCGGTCGATGACACACGTTAGGCGTCAGACGCAATGTTAATGCGGACATCGGGGGGGGAATCTCCAGTAAAGAAAGAAAACGGGTAGGCTCCTGACGTCAGTCAAGAACTCCGAATTATGCGCCCGCGACAAGCGCGCCCGGATGCTCACTAGTGTGTGCGCGAAGAATATAGTTACAATTTATGAGACTCTGTCTCTATAAAATATGATGCCCAGTGCGTTTAGGAAAGTTAGTTTGCCTTCAGACGTCAATATCATTTTCACTTACAGTGATATATTACTCATATTGTTACTTTGAGTATTGTCTTCTGGAACTAATTTCGACCATAGACGGCCGGCCGCCGGCGGCTAATGTCCGCGCTTGATGCGTAACGATTTAGCTTTTGAATCTCAAAGTCGGGGAACTTTTTGGTTACGTATTAAGACTTTCCAAGAACAGGGGATATTTTTTGTGAGGTAGGCGGCTGTTTTATAGACGGATTGGACTTTCAGTGTGTCCGCGGTGCCGGGGGCGAAGAAGAGGTCTGGCGCGGGGTCGACCGGGCTCTCGAGGTCCTGTACCTTGGCTGCACTCAGCGGGAGTGGACCAGTGGTTGGGCGAGAGGGAGATGGGCCATTCCACACCCACTGCTCCCCAACACCACACCCACACCCACTACTCCCCCACCCACACCCACTACCCCCACCCACACCCACTACCCCCCACCCACACCCACTGCTCCTCCACCCACACCCACTACTCCCCCACACCCCACCCACACCCACTACTCCCTCACCCACACCTGCCTCAGAGGCACTGCGACTGCAACGACGCCGCCGCAGACGATCGCTTTTGCGCCAACCACTGCACCGCCAGGATCGCTGGGATTATTTGTCTGCGGCGGCGGCGGCAGCAGCAGGGACGGCGGTCAGGCTGGTGATCCATCCTGGTGATCCATCGCTCGGTGGAGCGGCAGTCACTCGCTCGCCCAGGTGCGGGGCAGCCGCGTGATAAACGCCCAGGTGCCGGGCAGCCGCGTGATATACGCCCAGGTGCCGGGCAGCCGCGTGATAAACGCCGCAGCCGCGCCTCAGACGTCACACTTTTTGCCGCCTCCAATTCAGGCCGTCGTTCCGTGCCGGGCATGTTTGTCTTCCGCGTCGGGCGTCGGCGTCGACGAGGACGCGGCTCTGCGGGCGTCCGACAGCGAGTGCTGTCTCCGACCGGCGTACATGCAAGTACGGTGCCGACCGGGGCGAGCAGAGGATGTGTGCAGTGCCGGTGGCGCCAGATGTTTGAATTGAGTCCTGCCGGATCAGTGTTCTGGGAGAGCTTCCCTTACTCGTCCAATGCTCTGTGAAGCGATAACTGACCTATCAGGACCGATTTTTGCTCTCCGACTTGAAGCACGGCTGGGTCATGTAGATGTCCGCCGAGGCACAGCGGAAAGAACGCGAGAGAAGTGCTTGCTTGACTCGAGCAAAACTCAAATTTGGCTCGTGGCGTTCAAGGTTGGGACAAGCTGGACTAGTATGATTGATGCGTTCGATGCTGGCGGGAGGGAGGAAGAAGTGAGACGGAACCTACTCAGTCGATACAGAGTTCAAGAGTCGCCACAGAAACGCGGCCACGTCGTGGTCAAAGCAGGGACGAACAAGCTGCAAGTTCCGCATGGGTCGCGAAGTAGTCGGTCCGCCGGGCGTCAGCATGGCCGTCCGTCGCAGGCGCGCCAGTATCACCACAGCAGCGCCACTATCGCCGATACATCGGCGCCGGGCGGACAGTGGACAACGCTGCGGACGTGTCTGTGCCGGGCGGACAGTGGACAACGCTGCGGACGTGTCGGCGCCGGGCGGACAATGGCCAACGTTAATCGGCCGGTCATCGACTGGACGCGGCCGTCGGTTCCTTTTCCGGCTGTCAGAGGCGGCTGATGGTCTCTTCAGACGGGCAGTGGGACGATCGCTGGGCGCCTCACGCTGGCCGACCCGCCGACAGCAGCAGGCTCGAAATGAACAGGTGTTCGGCCACTGGTGATGGATGTGCTCGACGATCGGCTCAGTGAAAGGCGCGCCCGGCCCGCCCCCGTAGCAGCGCCTGCGGACCGCACGCTTTGACTGGGCATCACGCGGCTGACCTTTGACCTGACCTGTGCGCTGTCGGCTGGTGGCAGTGGGCGGCCGGGCAGGCAGCTGCAGTTTTTCTGATCTGAGCCGTGTGTTGTGTATCAAAAGCGTCGAATCAATTGCTTGCTATGCGGTTAAAAAAAAGTTATATCTCTAATTAAATTAAGATTAGCGCGCATTATGTTTTCCAGTCATCTGTTATTGGCGTCTTCAATCAGCAATAATCTTACTGGAAGATAATACACGGAGAAAAGTTGAAGTCGAAATACATACCTATTACATACATGCATAAATAATTAAAATACACGCATAATATATACTATACAAAGCGTCGTTATGGGCGATGGACGGTCGAGGGCCATGGGACGCGGGCGATGGGACGCGGGCCATGGGACGCCTGGTGCAAGTAGGAGATGGCCCGCCACCAACGGACTCGCATTACGCACAGTCGCACTGGTGCATTGACTGCCGGTCTCGCCACGACCGCAGCCGCCACGTTGTGGTGTTGCCAACACCGAGCACGCAGCCGGGCGTGGCTCGCCTCCGCCTCCGCCATAACAAATGTAAGAGGCCGTCCACCAAACACGCAGCGCAGCTGCGCGCATCGTAAACCAGATGAAATCACAGCAGGCAGTGACCGTGCGTTGGCTGGTGTCGGTCACGCCATCATCATCGCTGGTATGGCCTTCTAATTGGTCAATCACAGATTATGCATACTTCAAACACCGCACTTTCCGTGATTTATCCAGAGCTTCTATGGCCGAAAAGGAAACAGAACTTGTTTGTCTCGTGCTCTGACCGTGGCCGGTAGATTTCTTGTCCGCTGCCTACGTAGCAGTGTCTTGCGAGCCAATTCGTGCCGACTTAATTTCTCCGCTGAAACGTCATTACGCTATACTTTGTTCGTGCCGGTCGGTCACGCCCTCCATCCAGTAGGTCTCGCGCGGGCCATTTCTCGGCCGCCGCCGACGCATGCACGAGATACGGGCCAATTTGGCCGCGCGACCAGCGCACCGTGCATGACCAGCGTGCTCGCCAGTGTGCACGGTGCACGCGCGTGTGCCGAGGCGTCGCCGGTTCATTTGCGACACGAGAGCGCGGCACGTGGTGCAACGACACTGGACCTGCGTGCAGCCGAGCGAGTACAGATCCAGGTCACGTGTCGGCCGGCCGCCGGCTGTGCCACCGTGATGTGTGACGGTGATGTGTGACGGTGGTGTGTGACTATGATGTATCACGGTGGCGTGTGTGTGGCGGTGGTGTGTGACGGTGGTGTGTGATGGTGGTGTGTGACGTTGTGTGTGTGCCGGTGGTGTGTGACGGTGATATATGAGGTGATGTGTGACGGTTGCGTGTGACGGTGATGTGTGACGGTGATGTGTGACGGTGATGTATGACGGTGATGTGTGACGGTGGTGTTTGACGGTCGCGTTTGACGGTGTTGTGTGACTGTGATGTGTGACGGTGATGTGTGACGGTGATGTGTGACGGTCGCGTGTGACTGTGTGTGTGACGGTGGTGTGTGACGGTGGTGTGTGACGGTGATGTGTGACGGTGGTGTATGACGGTGGTGTGTGACGGTGGTGTGTGACGGTCGCGTTTGACGGTGATGTGTGACGGTGATGTGTGACGGTCGCGTGTGACTGTGGATGTGTGACGGTGGTGTGTGACGGTGATGTGTGACGGTGATGTGTGACGGTCGCGTGTGACTGTGATGTGTGACGGTGGTGTGTGACGGTGGTGTGTGACGGTGATGTGTGGCGGTGGTGTGTGACGGTGGTGTGTGACGGTGATGTGTGACGGTGGTGTGTGACGGTGGTGTGTGACGGTGATGTGTGACGGTGATGTGTGACGGTGATGTGTGACGGTGATGTGTGACGGTAGTGTGTGACGGTGATGTGTGACGGTGGTGTGTGACGGTGATGTGTGACGGTGGTGTGTGACGGTGGTGTGTGACGGTGATGTGTGACGGTGATGTGTGACGGTGATGTGTGACGGTGGTGTGTGACGGTGGTGTGTGACGGTGATGTGTGACGGTGATGTGTGACGGTGATGTGTGACGGTGATGTATGACGGTGATGTGTGACGGTGGTGTGTGACGGTGATGTGTGACGGTGGTGTGTGACGGTGATGTGTGACGGTGATGTGTGACGGTGGTGTGTGACGGTGGTGTGTGACGGTGATGTGTGACGGTGGTGTGTGACGGTGGTGTGTGACGGTGATGTGTGACGGTGATGTGTGACGGTTGCGTGTGACGGTGGTGTGTGACGGTGATGTGTGACGGTGATGTGTGACGGTGATGTGTGACGGTGGTGTGTGACGGTGATGTGTGACGGTGGTGTGTGACGGTGGTGTGTGATGGTGATGTGTGACGGTGATGTGTGACGGTCGCGTGTGACGGTGGTGTGTGACGGTGATGTGTGACGGTGGTGTGTGACGGTGGTGTGTGACGGTGATGTGTGACGGTGATGTGTGACGGTGGCGTGTGACGGTGGCGTGTGACGGTGACGTGTGACGGTGACGTGTGACGGTGACGTGTGACGGTGGCGTGTGACGGTGACGTGTGACGGTGACGTGTGATGGTGACGTGTGACGGTGATGTGTGACGGTCGCGTGTGACGGTGGTGTGTGACGGTGATGTGTGACGGTGATGTGTGACGGTGGTGTGTGACGGTGGTGTGTGACGGTGATGTGTGACGGTGATGTGTGACGGTGATGTGTGACGGTGGTGTGTGACAGTCACGTGTGACGGCCGACTCATTCGATGTCACGGCATGGGCACGGGCAGTCGGAGAATGGCCTCCCCGCCACCCGCTGGTGATCCAAATGATGGCGGCTCCCAACAACGCCGTCACTATATGTTCGAGTGTTTGTTATGAACTTCGGCGGCCTCCTGTATGTCGCTTCATGCACTTTTCACGGAGGTCATTGCCGCCCAATGTTAGTTTCATTAACCCCGTCTAATGTTTATTAGACATTAGACGTGTTCACAATTCCACAGCTTGTGTATTACTGAGTCCTTTTCCACTGGCATATTCCACATAGGTCAGAATCCAAATATTGCATGCGGTGCAAAAGTACATTGGTGGCAAGTATAGTACCTACCATTTTATACTGCAACATTCGATGTTGAACCGAAAGTGCATTCCGGTAGGAAGATGCATATGTATCATTTCAATGAATACCACCTAACTCCCTTTCCCCAAAACCCTCCCAAATGATAGAACCATCTTGGCATTTATTTTCAGGAAGTTTTATGAAAATACCTTAGTACCACGACCCGCTTTACGTACACTGGAGACAAACGGATGTATAATCGGTTTGCAACGATTCACTGTGTTTTTACTACATCTTCACTCCCTTGGCAGACTTCGAATTACGCCAAAATAGTACAATATGTTCACCCTAGTTCCTAATCGATGTTCTATCTGAGCAAGTGGCAATACATCCCCGCGCGACTATACCTTCGCAGTGTAGCTAACTCGTAATGTATGTAGCTCGGATCCAGCGCTATAGCGTCGCGCCAGACGAGTATCACATTCAACTGGACCTAATCACCATAGCGCTGTCCAAGTTACAAACGTCTTGGTAGCAGGATTCAAACATGTGCCGTCGCTTCGTCTAAATGCAAATTGGACTTGGCATTCCCACATGTGTCAGGGCAGATGGGATGTAGGCTCGTTTATCGCTGACCAGGATATTGCCACGTGCTCGTCCTACCATTAGTATTCTGCTCCCGCGTGTCTAATGCAATACTGGGTCACATGTGTCCCGCTTCTCCTCTGTTCGGGGCCCGAAAAGGCAAATTACCCTCGGTTTCTATTGTAGTATGACAGGTACGGTGCAGGGATGTTGCGCGAATTTCAATCGCAGAGACACGAGCTGGTCTCTAGTATTCCCAACTACCACGCAGACGCGAGCTAGTCTCTGGTGTTCTCTACCACCACGCAGGCGCGAGCTGGTCTCTGGTGCTCCCTACCACCACACAGGCGCGAGCTGGTCTCTGGTGCTCCCTACCGCCACGCAGACGCGAGCTGGTCTCTGGTGCTCCCTACCACCACGCAGACACGAGCTGGTCTCTAGTATTCCAAACCACCACGCAGGCGTGAGCTGGTCTCTGGTGCTCCCTACCACCACGCAGGCGCGAGCTGGTCTCTGGTGCTCCCTACCACCACGCAGGCGCGAGCTGGTCTCTGGTGCTCCCTACCACCACGCAAGCGCGAGCTGGTCTCTGGTGCTCCCTACCACCACGCAGGCGCGAGCTGGTCTCTGGTGCTCCATACCACCACGCAAGCGTAAACTGGTCTCTGGTGCTCCCTAACACCACGCAGGCGTGAGCTGGTCTCTGGTGCTCCCTAACGCCACGCAGGCGCGAGCTGGTCTCTGGTGCCCTACCACCACGCAAGCGCGAGTGGTTCTGGTGCTCCCTACCACCACGCAAGCGCGAGCTGGTCTCTTTACACCACCGGCGTGCTGGTCTCTGGTGCTCCCTAACACGCAGGGGGGTTACCACCACGCAAGCGCGAGCTGGTCTCTGGTGCTCCCTACCACCACGCAAGCGCGAGCTGGTCTCTGGTGCTCCCTAACACCACGCAGGCGTGAGCTGGTCTCTGGTGCTCCCTAACGCCACGCAGGCGCGAGATGGTCTCTGGTGCTCCCTACCACCACGCAAGCGCGAGCTGGTCTCTGGTGCTCCCTACCACCACGCAAGCGCGAGCTGGTCTCTGGCGCTCCCTACCACCACGCAAGCGCGAGCTGGTCTCTGGTGGCGCGAGCTGGTCTCTGGTGTCCCACACCACGCAGGCGCGAGCTGTTCTGTGCCCACCACCACGCAGGCGCGAGCTGGTCTCTGGTGCTCCCTACCACCACGCTGGCGCGAGCTGGTCTCTGGTGCTCCCTACCACCACGCAAGCGCGAGCTGGTCTCTGGTGCTGCCTAACACCACGCAGGGTGAGCTGGTCTCGGTGCTCCCTAACGCCACGCAGGCGCGAGATGGTCTCTGGTGCCCTACCACACGCAGGCGCGAGCTGGTCTCGGTGCCCTACCACCAGGCGAGCTGGTTCTGGTGCTCCTACACCCGAGGCGCGAGCTGGTCTCTGGTGCCCCTACAGGCGCGAGCTGGTCTCTGGTGCTCCCTAACACCACGCAGGCGTGAGCTGGTCTCTGGTGCTCCCTAACGCCGCGCAAGCGTGAGCTGGTCTCTGGTGCTCCCTACCACCACGCAAGCGTGAGCTGGTCTCTGGTGCTCCCTACCACCACGCTGGCGCGAGCTGGTCTCTGGTGCTCCCTACCACCACGCAAGCGTGAGCTGGTCTCTGGTGCTCCCTAACACCACGCAGGCGCGAGCTGGTCTCTGGTGCTCCCTACCACCACGCAAGCGTGAGCTGGTCTCTGGTGCTCCCTTACACCACGCAGGCGCGAGCTGGTCTCTGGTGACTTGACATACTATCCCGCCCCCTGTTTGTTTCGGCAAAAGATCAATATTTGCTGATCACATGCAGCAATTTGGGAATATGGTATTCCATAATTTACTGTGCAGCGTATATGCCTTCATCTGGCCACATTGTTGACCGGATGCATAGCAGTGATGTCATGACAGTGACGTCATGATTACTTCGCGAATGCTTTTTTTTGTACCTGCACAGGTGTATCATTGTTTCGAAAATTAAGAGACAATACAACATGTGAAACATGCAATATGCAATATGCACCCTGCTTTCATTTTCCCCTTGAGATAAGGAGAACAAACATTGGAGAAAGATGATCTGTCTTCGAAAGGTGCAAGCAAATGTATGTTGTATAATTTTGCGTGGAAATATTTCGTTTCTGAAAAGGGGACGCACTCATGATATGCCCAGCGCATGCAATAATACGGGGCATTTATTTCATCCATATCACCTTTGCTCATTGAGGATGCAGGGCCTGCACCGCATTTGGCCAAACTGGATATACATGCATTGGATATAAAACTGGCAATATACATGCATTCATATATATATATATATATATATATATATATATATATATATATATATATATATATATATATATATATATATATATATATATATATATATATTAGATATATATATACATGTATATATATATATATATATATATTTATATATATATATATATATATATATATATATATATATATATATATATATATATATAAATATATATATATATATATATATATATATATATATATATATGTATATGTGTATGTATGTACATATGCACTTCCCTCTCCCCCACCTTTCGTCGGTTTATACCCAGCCGTGCATACGTCGTGAAGTTACTATTTGGTAATCTGGACGATCCTTTCTTCCTCACGGAGTAATGAAGTAACCCTACGCGACTCGAAAGTCTACTAAGCTGGCTGCGAAGCCTGCCTGACATCCGGTTCGATGTGTAGAAAGGTATATTTGGCGTGCTGAGAGTGAGACTACATACTTCGACAAGACTGGATGCTAAAACTGGATACATAGCATGGATATGTAGGCTTGCGAATGCTGCGAACGTTTTAAACAGTTGGAGTGGCGAAGCCATTGCATTTAAATAATGTATGGTCAACTGGTAAAAACTAGAGACCTACCACCAGATATAGTACCGCTTAATAACGCCTGATTAATCGCGGCAAAACAAGCGAGACAAAAACTGCACCGAGACAAGGCTAGTGCATGAGGCCCTGTTGATGTCGTTTTGTCATTCTGGCGCATTGTCCTGTCCGCAGATAACAGCCTACAATGATACTTTCTTGAAAGGTGGTGTAGAATCTCGCTCCAGATGCTAAGATGTCGATGAATGTCGATTTCAGGCTGCCTAGTTCATGCTGGTTTAATTCATAGCTTAGACTAGCTCTTCACTGATAATATTTGTCACTTGTCACTGCTATGCATAGTTTCAATTTTGGAACACAAATGTTAATCTTATCGTTGAAAACTGGAAAATAATATAAACATATCAGTGATTGTTAAAACGTGGCATCAAAATATGGCACGTAATTAGTTCCATTTAAGATTGTATGGGACATGCTTATAGCACAGTGTAGTTGGTAGATCTAGCATATGATGTAAACTATGTTGATAGGAAAAATATTCAGATTTCAAAAGAGGTTTGGGTATATTATGGGTTCACATCGAATCAGAATTGATTTTCTCTTCAGATTGAAGCATTTTTACCACTACCTCATCAAGATATATGATAAACATTGCACCGAAAACGAAGTTTCAGAATCATAGCAAAACTTGGGTAAACCAGGTTTGCACCGGTTGCTTTTGAAAACCGCGATGAGACTTACCACATAGGTATCTTGCTTTTCGAGCACGTTTCCATGACTTTTAGAGGCTGCAGAATATTAAATGCATGAATCTCGTAGTGGTGTGGCATGTTTATTACACACGTATAGCAGCATTTCTAACGATATTGAATGCTGAACAAATAAAAGCTTGTCGTGTTAATTTTGCTGCTTAGATACTAGATTAAGGATATACTGGGTAAGGGGAATACCTACATGTTCTAGGTTTTTTTTTGTTGTAACCATCATGTTTTCCTATGAATGCCTGCCAACGAAAAAAGAAATCCTAATAATATTTATTTTATATTCATGTTGTGGGGTGAACGAGGCCTTCCAAGGTGATGTGGACTGTATATTTCACCGTAGATGAATAGAAACATTAAATGATACTGCTTTTCCAAAGCAAATATTGTTTAGCTGGCTTTTTGGCCGCGTTGACCGGGCCAACGTGTTTGGTCACATGAGACAGGACGGTCCCGGGCTTCGATCCGAGGCTTCGGCCCCAATGTGTTCAGCAGCTGCCACCTGTGTCATCTGATCACCCTCTTGGTGTGGGCCTGGGAACATTTGATCGCCCTCTCAGTGTGGGTCTGAGAACGCTGATCGTCCTCTTGGTGTGGGCCTGGGAACATCTGATCACCCTCTTGGTGTGGGCCTGGGAACGTCTGATCGCCCTCTTGGTGTGGGCCTGGGAACATCTGATCGCCCTCTTGGTGTGGGCCTGGGAACATCTGATCACCCTCTCGGTGTGGGCCTGGGAACATCTGATCGCCCTCTTGGTGTGGGCCTGGGAACATCTGATCACCCTCTCGGTGTGGGCCTGGGAACATCTGATCGCCCTCTTGGTGAGGGCCTGGGAACATCTGATCACCTCTCGGTGTGGGCCTGGGAACATCTGATCGCCCTCTTGGTGTGGGCCTGGGAACGTCTGATCGCCCTCTTGGTGTGGGCTTGGGAACATCTGATTGCCCTCTTGGTGAGGGCCTGGGAACATCTGATTGCCCTCTTGGTGAGGGCCTGGGAACATCTGAACACTCAGTCAGGCTGGCCGGGCTGCACGCGCCGTCCCGGCCAGCATTCGTCACTGTGACGTGGATATGACCTGGCGTGTCGCCCGTGCCGAGCTGTGGACCGTCGGATCCAGCTGATCTGCGGCGTAGACTGTCGCCTACTGTGATTAACGTCGGACCTGTCGACCTGGACCTGTCGACCTGACCTGTCCATCCTGTCCCATCTCTCGGTCGGACTGGCCGCCGGCAGATCAGGCAGATGAGGCAGTAAGGGTTGATAAAGGATTATGCTTGTTGTGGCGATGCGCCATCCACATACATCGACAGTGCCGACGTTATTACCAGCATCTGCACGGTCCGTGTCCGGTACGGGCCCACGGCGTGGGTGTGGCTGTTCCTCGGTGGGTGTCTCGACACCTACATCTGCACGGTCCGTGTCCGGTACGGACTCACGGCAGGGGTGTGGCTGTTCCTCGGTGGGTGTCTCGACACCTACATCTGCACGGTCCGTGTCTGGTACGGACCCACGACAGGGGTGTGGCTGTTCCTCGGTGGGTCATGTCTCTCGACACCTACATCTGCACGGTCCGTGTCCGGTACGGGCCCACGGTAGGGGTGTGCCTGTTCCTCGGTTGGTGTCTCGACACCTACATCTGCACGGTCCGTGTCCGTGTCCGGTTCGGGCCCACGGCAGGGGTGTGGCTGTTCCTCGGTGGGTGTCTCGACACCTACATCTGCACGGTCCGTGTCCGGTACGGGCCCACGGTAGGGGTGTGCCTGTTCCTCGGTGGGTGTCTCGACACCTACATCTGCACGGCCCGTGTCCGGTACGGATCCACGGCAGGGGTGTGGCTGTTCCTCGGTGGGTGTCTCGACACCTACATCTGCACGGTCCGTGTCCGGTACGGACCCATGGCGTGGGTGTGGCTGTTCCTCGGTGGGTCATGTCTCGACACCTACATCTGCACGGTCCGTGTCCGGTGCGGACCCACGGCAGGGGTGTGGCTGTTCCTCGGTGGGTGTCTCGACACCTACATCTGCACGGTCCGTGTCCGGTACGGACCCACGGCAGGGGTGTGGCTGTTCCTCGGTGGGTGTCTCGACACCTACATCTGCACGGTCCGTGTCCGGTACGGGCCCACGGTAGGGTGTGCCTGTTCCTCGGTGGGTGTCTCGACACCTACATCTGCACGGCCCGTGTCCGGTACGGATCCACGGCAGGGGTGTGGCTGTTCCTCGGTGGGTGTCTCGACACCTACATCTGCACGGTCCGTGTCCGGTACGGACCCATGGCGTGGGTGTGGCTGTTCCTCGGTGGGTCATGTCTCGACACCTACATCTGCACGGTCCGTGTCCGGTGCGGACCCACGGCAGGGGTGTGGCTGTTCCTCGGTGGGTGTCTCGACACCTACATCTGCACGGTCCGTGTCCGGTACGGACCCACGGCAGGGGTGTGGCTGTTCCTCGGTGGGTGTCTCGACACCTACATCTGCACGGTCCGTGTCCGGTACGGACCCACGGCAGGGGTGTGGCTGTTCCTCGGTGGGTGTCTCGACACCTACATCTGCACGGTCCGTGTCCGGTACGGGCCCACGGTAGGGGTGTGCTGTTCCTCGGTGGGTGTCTCGACACCTACATCTGCACGGCCGTGTCCGGTACGGATCCACGGCAGGGGTGTGGCTGTTCCTCGGTGGGTGTCTCGACACCTAATCTGCACGGTCCGTGTCCGGTACGGACCCACGGCAGTGGTGTGGCTGTTCCTCGGTGGGTGTCTCGACACCTACATCTGCACGGTCCGTGTCCGGTACGGACCACGGCAGGGTGTGGCTGTTCTCGGTGGGTGTCTCGACACCTACATCTGCACGGTCCGTGTCCGGTGCGGACCCACGGCAGGGGTGTGGCTGTTCCTCGGTGGGTGTCTCGACACCTACATCTGCACGGTCCGTGTCCGGTACGGACCCACGGCAGTGGTGTGGCTGTTCCTCGGTGGGATGTCTCGACACCTACATCTGCACGGTCCGTGTCCGGTACGGACCCACGGCAGTGGTGTGGCTGTTCCTCGGTGGGTGTCTCGACACCTACATCTGCACGGTCCGTGTCGGGACCCGGGGGGGGTGGTTTTTCTTGGGGGGTCTCGACACCTACATCTGCACGGTCCGTGTCCGGTACGGACCCACGGCAGGGGTGTGGCTGTTCCTCGGTGGGTGTCTCGACACCTACATCTGCACGGTCCGTGTCCGGTACGGACCCACGGCAGTGGTGTGGCTGTTCCTCGGTGGGTGTCTCGACACCTACATCTGCACGGTCCGTGTCCGGTACGGACCCACGGCAGGGTGTGGCTGTTCCTCGGTGGGTTGTCTCGACACCTACATCTGCACGGTCCGTGTCCGGTACGGACCCACGGCAGGGGTGTGGCTGTTCCTCGGTGGGTGTCTCGACACCTACATCTGCACGGTCCGTGTCCGGTACGGACCCACGGTAGGTGGTCCTTTTCTGGGGGGGGTTTCTCGCACAATCTGCCCGTCGGACCCACGGCATGGTGTGGCTGTTCCTCGGTGGGTGTCTCGACACCTACATCTGCACGGTCCGTGTCCGGTACGGACCCACGGCAGTGGTGTGGCTGTTCCTCGGTGGGTGTCTCGACACCTACATCTGCACGGTCCGTGTCCGTGTCCGGTTCGGACCCACGGCAGGGGTGTGGCTGTTCCTCGGTGGGTGTCTCGACACCTACATCTGCACGGTCCGTGTCCGGTACGGACCCACGGGGGTCGTGTCGGTGCCACGGCAGGGGGGTGTTCCTCGGTGGGTGTCTCGACACCTACATCTGCACGGTCCGTGTCCGTGTCCGGTACGGCCCACGGACAGTGGTGTGCATGTTCCTCGGTGGGTGTCTCGACACCTACATCTGCACGGTCCGTGTCCGTGTCCGGTACGGGCCCACGGCAGGGGTGGCATGTTCCTCGGTGGGTGTCTCGACACCTACATCTGCACGGTCCGTGTCCGTGTCCGGTTCGGGCCCACGGCAGGGGTCATGCTCCTCGGTGGGTGTCTCGACACCTACATCTGCACGGTCCGTGTCCGTGTCCGGTTCGGGCCCACGACAGGGTCATGCTCCTCGGTGGGTGTCTCGACACCTACATCTGCACGGTCCGTGTCCGTGTCCGGTACGGACCCACGGCAGGGGTGGCTGTTCCTCGGTGGGTGTCTCGACACCTACATCTGCACGGTCCGTGTCCGTGTCCGGTTCGGGCCCACGACAGGGGTCATGCTCCTCGGTGGGTGTCTCGACACCTACATCTGCACGGTCCGTGTCCGTGTCCGGTTCGGGCCCACGACAGGGGTCATGCTCCTCGAGGGGTCATATCTCAACACACCCGAGTCGGCACATGTCGGCCGGGTTGCGACCGTCTGTTACGCCACTGACATTTCCGCCAATGTCGAGTCGTTTGTGACGGGACCCTCGACTCCGGACGTGGGCACGCCGCTCGTCAGTAGTCAACTGTGACGACTGACTGACATGTGTTTACCTGGTCATGTGTGTGTACCCATGAGTGGCCGTCAGGGCCTCGTGAGGACCTATGACGACCTATTGGGAACGTGAAGAGTTTGTCATGGTCTCGTAATAAACCTGGAGGACCCGCCAGAACCCAGTAACACCTGTGAGGACCTGGTAAGGCCCTCTTATGATCCATAGATTCTCGTAGGGTGTTCCTGATCCCATCAGAATCCGACAATGTCGTCTGGTACAGTCGGACAGTGTGGTGCTTCCCGTATTTTTCTGCAAGAAGGCGTGTCCCCGTTGCCGTTAATTTCCGACCTGATTTAAAACCCCGTGCGGGAAGCAGGTCTCAACGGTTCGTGTCCTAGTCTGTGCCAGCTATTGTCCAGGCGGGTGATGATGCCTGCGTTTGGTAGAAGGTAGCATCGCGCCCCGGCCCATTGTTGACTCGTTACTCAACCGAGAATCATCACCCGACAGGCACAGATCGAGATGATAGTCGTGGCCGCGTATGCGCTGGCCTATCAGATGGCCAACGGCCGTTTGTCACCGCCTTGTGTTATTGTTGCGGCGGTGTGATGTGCATGTGGCATATTCCCCACCACTATTATTACCGCGGTGTGATGTGCGTGTGGCATACTCCCGCTACTATTGTTGCCGTGGTGGTATGTGCGTGTGGCATACTCCCGCCACTATTATTACCGCGGTGTGATGTGCGTGTGGCATACTCCCCGCTACTATTGTTCCCGCGGTGTGATGTGCGTGTGGTATACTCCCCGCTACTATTGTTGCCGCGGTGGTATGTGTATGTGGCATACTCCCCGCCACTGTTGTTGCCGCGGTGGAATGTGCGTGTGGCATACTCCCGCTACTGTTGTTGCCGCGGTGTGATGTGTATGTGGTATACTCCCCGCTACTATTGTTGCCGCGGTGTGATGTGTATGTGGCATACTCCCCGCTACTATTATTACCGGGGTGTGATGTGTATGTGGCATACTCCCCACTACTGTTGGTGCCGCGGTGTGATGTGTATGTGGCATACTCCCCGCTACTGTTGGTGCCACGGTGTGATGTGTATGTGGCATACTCCCCGCTACTGTTGTTGCCGCGGTGGATGTACGTGTGGCATACTCCCCGCTACTGTTGGTGCCGCGGTGTGAGGTGTATGTGGCATACTCCCCGCTACTGTTGGTGCCGCGGTGTGAGGTGTATGTGGCATACTCCCCGCTACTGTTGGTGCCGCGGTGTGATGTGTATGTGGCATACTCCCCGCCACTGTTGTTGCCGCGGTGGGATGTGCGTGCGGCATACTCCCGCTACTGTTGGTACCGCGGTGTGATGTGTATGTGGCATACTCCCCGCTACTGTTGTTGCAGCGGTGTGATGTGCGTGTGGCATACTCCCCGCTACTATTGTTCCCGCTGTGTGATGTGTATGTGGCATACTCCCCGCCACTGTTGGTGCCGCGGTGTGATGTGTATGTGACATACTCCCGCTACTGTTGGTGCCGCGGTGTGAGGTGTATGTGGCATACTCCCGCCACTGTTGGTGCCGCGATACTCCCCGCCACTGTTGTTGCCGCGGTGGGATGTTGCGTGCGGCATACTCCCGCTACTGTTGGTGCCGCGGTGTGATGTGTATGCGGCATACTCCCCGCTACTGTTGTTGCAGCGGTGTGATGTGCGTGTGGCATACTCCCGCTACTATTGTTCCCGCTGTGTGATGTGTATGTGGCATACTCCCGCCACTGTTGGTGCCGCGGTGTGATGTGTATGTGGCATACTCCCCGCTACTGTTGGTGCCGCGGTGAGGTGTATAGTGGCATACTCCCCACCACTGTTGGTGCCGCGGTGCGATGTGTATGTGGCATACTCCCGCCACTGTTGTTGCCGCGGTGTGATGTGTATGTGGCATACTCCCGCCACTGTTGTTGCCGCGGTGGGATGTGCGTGCGGCATACCCCCCCGCTACTGTTGGTGCCGCGGTGTGATGTGATGTGGCATACTCCCCGCTACTGTTGTTGCAGCGGTGTGATGTGCGTGTGGCATACTCCCGCTACTATTGTTCCCGCTGTGTGATGTGGCATAATCCCGCCACTGTTGGTGCCGCGGTGTGATGTATGTGGCATACTCCCCGCTACTGTTGGTGCCGCGGTGTGAGTGCTACTCCGCCACGCTGTTGCCGCGGTGAGGTGTATGTTGCATACTCCTCGCTACTGTTGTTGCCGCGGTGTGAGGTGTATGTGGCATACTCCCCGCTACTGTTGGTGCCGCGGTGTGATGTGTATATGGCATACTCCCAGCTACTGTTGGTGCCGCGGTGTGATGTGTATGTGGCATACTCCCCGCCACTGTTGGTGCCGCGGTGTGATGTGTATATGGCACTCCCTGCTACTGTTGGTGCCGCGGTGTGATGTGTATGTGGCATACCCCGCTACTGTTGGTGCTGGGGTGCGGGGCATACTCCCTGCTACTGTTGGTTTTGCGGCGTGATGTATGTGGCATACTCCCCGCCACTGTTGTTGCCGCGGTGTGATGTGTATGTGGCATACTCCCCGCCACTGTTGGTGCCGCGGTGTGATGTGTATGTGGCATACTCCCCGCCACTGTTGGTGCCGCGGTGTGATGTGTATATGGCATACTCCCCGCTACTGTTGGTCGCGGTGTGAGGTGTATGTGGCATACCCCCGCTACTATTGTTGCCGCGGTGTGAGGTGTATGTGGCATACTCCCCGCGAGTGCTCCGCTGCGCTCCGCTCCACCTGGATATCCGCCAAATCCCGGCGGTCGCTTTGTCTGGGACGACGTTGTCGATGAGTTGCTTTGTCGTCCAGTTATTGACGCCATGGTCCCTCCTCTGCAGGCTTGACGACCCGTCCACGATGAGCAGCGGCCAGACCGAGTCGAGCCAGACCAGTTTGACCTCTGACTCGCTGGTCATCTCCACCGGGTCACCGGAGAAGGACCGGCCCACCCTGGCGAATCCACCTGCCCACCGGCTGTCAGCTGGTCAAGTACTCGGAGAACACCGACGTCAAGGTAACCGAGCCATGCGCAGTTCGCTTTGCGTTTGGGTTTGCCTGTCTCCTGTTGGTTATCGACCGATCTCACATTACACTGACTGGTCTGTTCCTGTGCTGGGTTGTTGAATGAATACGGATCTGTCGGACCTTCCTCAGTTGACGGTCCATAATATGTCCCCTATGCTATCCTCGTATTGCAGCCTTTTCGTGGCCTATTTTGGGGACTATGACTGAAGATGTTACGTGACATGTTGGGTATGCGCAAAATTGAGCATGGGATGTCAGCGCCAAGACGTTTTTTGCTGGAGGTCGGGCATCCTAATTGATTGCTGGCCCGGCAGGCCGCAGTAGCGTCCGTCGCTTGAATAGTAGGGTCATACCATACGAGTTGATCGAGCGATGTGCACTTTCTTCTGCGGCACCAGTTGAGCGCTCCACCACCATATTGGTCCACCAAACTCGTCCACCAAACTCGTCCACCAACCTCTGTCCACCACGACTCTGTCCACCAGACTCGCCCACCCGATCTCAGCGCCACGAGACTCGTCCAACAGACTCGTCCGCCGAATGTAATACTTCGGTCGACCGCCGGCGGCGCTGGATTTGCACCTGGTAGCTGCGGACGTTGACCTGCCCCCCCGTCACCCTTTCCGGCCTCCCTGTTCCAACGCGGCCTGGTGTCGAGCCAGACGCACGCGGACCTTTGTTCCTTCATCATGTCCGTGTCTAACTCTGCTGGCCAGTTTGGCTGTGTCGATGCTGCGGCGCGGGGGCGCGGTTTCGATCGAGTGATAGCAGACGGCGCCTCCGTCGATGTGCCCGCGCAGGAGCACAGAGCAGAGGGTGGCCGCTCACGAGCACAGAGCAGCTGATGACCGCTCACGAGTAATAGAACAGCTGATGACCGCTCACGAGCACAGAACAGTTGATGACCGCTCACGAGCACAGAACAGCTGATGACCGCTCACGAGCACAGGACAGCTGATGACCGCTCACGAGCACAGGACAGCTGATGACCGCTCACGAGCACAGAACAGCTGATGACCGCTCACGAGCACAGAACAGCTGATGACCGCTCACGAGCACAGGACAGCTGATGACCGCTCACGAGCACAGAAATGAGCTTGATGACCACTCACGAGCACAGAACAGCTGATGACCGCTCACGAGTACAGAACAGCTGATGACCGCTCATGAGCACAGAGCAGCCGGATGACTCGCTCATGCCACAGAACAGCTGATGAATTTCCGCTCACGAGCACAGGAATAGCTGATGACCGCTCACTTATTACAGAACAGCTGATGACCGCTCACGAGCACAGAGCAGCTGGTGACCGCTCACGAGCACAGAACAGCTGATGACCGCTCACGAGCACAGAACAGCTGATGACCGCTCACGAGCACAGAACAGCTGATGACCGCTCACAAGCACAGAACAGCTGATGACCGCTCACGAGCACAGAATAGCTGGATGACCGCTCACAAGCACAGAACAGCTGATGACCGCTGACGAGCACAGAACAGCTGATGACCGTTCACAAGAACAGAACAGCTGGATGACCGCTCACGAGCACAGAACAGCTGATTACCGCTCACGAGCACAGAACAGCTGATGACCGCTCGTCGCGAGCACAGAGCAGCTGGCGGTAGTGCTGACGATGCTCTGTTTATAGTGGCGACCGACTGTCCATCCATCATGACCGGAAACCCCAGCACTGGCGGCCGGCGCTCGAGACTGGCGCCCGGCGCTCAGACTGGCGCCGGATGCAAAAAGTCGAGTCGGACTGGCGCTGGGATGACAACAAGCCCACTTCGACATCCCCCGGCATGTCCTTCGATATCCACTAATGTCCTTAAGAAAACCATGCATGTCCCTTCGGGAATTCCACCCATAGCTCTTTTTCGACATGGGTCCATGTCCTTGAACATCCACCCATGTTCCCAGCATCCGTGTCGAAGGCGTCGCCGTCGGGGGTCACCGTCACCGTCACCGTCACCGTCGCCGTCGCCGTCGCGTCGTTGTCGTTGTCTCCGTTACCGCCGTCGCCGTCGCCGTCGCCGTCGCCGTCGCCGCCGTTGCCGCCGTCGCTGTCACCGTCACCGTCACCGTCACCGTCACCGTCACCGTCACCGTCACCGTCACCGTCACCGTCACCGTCACCGTCGCTGCCACCTCAGTCAGCGACCGGCATCTCCGCTTTCCTGTTTTTGTTTCGGGGATTCCTCTTCGATCCAACTGCTGAGCCAGGGGTGAGATCAAGGCCGGGCCTGCCAACTAGTCGTTAGTTGCTCAGTTTTATATTTTCAACCAGGTTGGTAGCCAGCCGAAATCGTCAAGGGTGTGGGAGCATGCGCCCAGAGTTCTTCAGCCTGGTTACGGGCCTGCTTTTAACGCCCGCGTATCTAAATGGTCGTTTTCAACTCGCATGGGAAGAAATAATATCCAATTTTTTTTAATATGTATTTTGTAACTGCCGAGTTTGATTGGCTGCTCGGTGTAGGAGTGGTTTTTGAACTGTGTTTTCCGCACAAAATGTAAATATCCGAGACATTTGCTGATTTGTGTAATTTCTTTATTTGCGAACATCTGGTCGCTTTTGATGAACAGGACATGGCCAGAATACCCATCTGGACTGGAAGCCCGTTTTCCGAACCTTACTGTGGCATGGCCGTGGAATACCCTCTGGATCAGCCCGTTTTCCGAACCTACTGCTGGGGACGAGTGGTCTAGGGTAAGATCCTCGTTCCAGCCAATCGAAAGGTTGTGGGTTCGAGTCTCACCTGTCGCTACTCTTCGCCCGCGCCCAATCGGCGGAGAGATTGGCGACGCTACATGACTCAACGGACGATGTGTCGTAAAACCAATAACCAACCAACCAACTGGTCCTATTACGTTTCACACGAGCGAAATTGGTTAATACCGGCTAATATTTCCGTACCGAATGCGTTTTGCTTCAGAATGTCTTTTGAACGATGTGACAGCAACTCATGCTCAGACGAAGCCTTACACCACCGGAGTGTTCCGGTCTCCACTGTCCAGTGGCCAGCTGGGACAGACGAAGCCTTACACCACCGGAGCGGAGCCCCAGCTCCCACTTCCAGTGGCCAGCTGGGACAGACGAAGCCTTACACCACCGGAGTGTTCCGGTCTCCACTGTCCAGTGGCCAGCTGGGACAGACGAAGCCTTACACCACCGGAGCGTTCCAGCCTCCACTGTCCAGTGGCCAGCTGGGACAGACGAAGCCTTACACCTACCGGAGCAACCCAGTCTCCACTGTCCAGTGGCTGAAGCCGGGACAGATGAAGCCTTACACCACCGGAGTGTTCCAGTCTCCACTGTCCAGTGGCCAGCTGGGGACAGACGAAGCCTTACACCACCGGAAGGTAACGGTTCCATCGTCCAGTAGCCAGCTGGGACACGGCTGTGACGTCTTCCGGCACTTTGCCGCATGCCTGTGACCCGGCCCAGTTGAGTTTCCTCTGGCGGTATCCGGCCAACACTCGTTGGTTTGTCGACAAATCGTTGAGCGGCGTTTCCGGGGCGGATGGATGAATGGCACTTCCCGGCACTATCCGGCAACATCAGCTGCACATGTGATCGGTTCAGCTCAATTGACAAGTTGTACCAGTGATGGTAGTTCGGCTGGTCTGGCCAGCTCGGTCAGTTCCTTCCGCTCGGTCAGTTCGTGTTGCTTCAACATGCTCCTGAATTCAGCCTCGGGGAGCTCCCTTTACGACACAATGTCAAGGCCTGGAGCATCGCATCCACACGCAAGGGCGTCGCCATCAGCAGAGGGCAGACCGCTCCCTGCCAGGAAACTGGGGGCGCTTACCCCCTGAAATTTGAGTGAGTCTCTTATCCACAAATGGGCAGCAAAAAAGGTGAGCAAGGAGGCTTGATTTAACAAAATATCATGCTGTCAATGAGGCCTCAAGACTGACGAGGCCACCAGGAAATATAATCAGGTCTCTATAAGAGCGTAGAACAGAGATTGGGAGGAGGCCCCCAGGACGAAAAAGGAGGCCCCATGACGAAAAGGAGTTCCCAAGACGGAGAACAGAGATTGGGAGGAGGCTCCAGGACGAAAAGGAGGCCTCTTGACGAAAAGGAGGCCCCCAGGACGAAAAGGAGGCCCTTTTCGGAGACGAAAAGAGGCCCAAAGACGTAGAACAGAGATTGGGGAGGAGGCCCCCAGACGAAAAAGGAGGCCCCCAGGACGAAGAAAAGGAGGCCCCCAGGACGAAAAGGAGACCACATGACGAAAAGGATGCACCCAACGACGAAAAGGAGGCCCCAAGACGTAGAACAGAGATTGGGAGGAGGCCCCTGGACGAAAAAGGAGGCCTCCGGGACGAAAAAGGAGGCCCCTAGGACGAAAGGAGGCACCAAGACGTAGAACAGACATTGGGAGGGAGGCCCCCAGGACGAAAAGGAGACCCCAGGACGAAAAGGATGCACCCAAGGACGAAAAGGAGGCCCCAAGACGTAGAACTGAGATTGGGAGGAGGCCCCCAGGACGAAAAGGAGGCCCTCTAGGACGAAAAGGAGGCCCCAGGACGAAAAGGAAGGCACCAAGACGTAGAACAGAGATTGGGAGGAGGCCGCCAGGGACAAAAAGTAGGCCCCCAGGATTGAAAAAGGAGGGCCCCCAGGACGAAAAGGAGGCTCTTGCAGGACGAAAAGGAGGCCCCCAGGACGAAAGACGCAGTCCATGCGCCCTACACTCCAACAATCAACCAGCCAACCCCAGGACGAAAAGGATGCACCAAAGGACGAAAAGGATGCCCTCAAGACGTAGAACAGAGATTTGGATCAGGTCCCTAGGACGAAAATGAGGCCCCAGGGCGAAAAGCAGGCCCCTAAGACGTAGAACAGAGATTGTGAGGTGGCCCTAGGGCGAAAAGCAGCCCTAAGATCGTAGAACAGAGATTGTGAGGTGGCCCCACGACGAAAAGGAGGCCCCCAGGACGAAAAGGATGCCCCAGAACTGGGCGATGAATCCCTAAGACGGGGAACAGAGATTGGGATGAGGTCCCCAGGACGAAAAGGAGGCCCCAGGACGAAAAGGAGGCCACCAGGACGAAAAGGAGGCCCCAGGACGAGAAGGAGACCCCAGCACGAAAAAGGAGGCCCTCAGGACGGAAAGGATGCCACCGAGACGCGGCAAGAAGCCACCCAGGTTAGACGAAAAGGCTTCCGATGGGTGCAGGATATCAAGTTGGATATTCTTAAGTTGGAAAACGAGGCCCCCAAGACGGAAGAGGATGCCCCTGCAATATAAAATTAAGACCTGATAGGGAGACTTCTCCGACGCAATAGGGGCCCCAAGACGGATAAGAAGGTCTCCGCAGGAATGAGAGAAGGCCAATGAGACCAGCCAGATGAGGCCCATATTTGAAAGGAGGAGGAACCTGGAAGAGAAAATCTAGGACTAGGACGCAAAAGCACCCTGCTCAGGACTTCCAGAGAAGGATGCCAACGAGAGGGGCAAGACCACCGAAGATTTGCATACCTGATGGGCGGCAGGATATTCTTAAGTTGGAAAACGAGGCCCCCAAGACGGAAGAGGATGCCCCTGCAATATAAAAATTAAGACCTGATAGGGGAGATTCTCCGGACGCAATAGGGGCCCCAAGATAAGAAGGCCCCGTGAGGAATGAGAGAAGGCCACGGAGACCAACCAGATGAGGCCCATATTTTGGAAGAAGAGGAACCTGGAAGAGAAAATCTAGACTAGACGCAAAAGCGCCCCTGCTAAGAGGATAATGAGGCTCCAGACACAGATAAGAGGCCCCATGACGCGAGAGTGGAGGCCCCTAATTTGAAAAAAAGGAGTCACCTAGGAGAGGGTAGGAGTCCCAAGAAATCAAGAGAGGTCAGTGGCACGGAGGCAACCAGATTGCGAAAAGAGGCTCCAACACCGGAAAGGAGGCCCCAGAATATGAGAGGAGGTCCTAAGACGGAAAAAGGAAGCCATTGATATAGAGATGATACTTCGAGACGCAAAAGCAGGCCCTAAACGGGTGAGGTTCCACCGAGATAGAAAATGATGATCCAGAGACGTGGCAGGAGGCAATCAATTCGGAAGAGAACGGCACAAGATTG